>CM061531.1:292599789-292700436 GCA_030545055.2 Neoaliturus tenellus
GGGTTCTGCAGTATTGGTTTGGCAGTCTCACCTCATGAAGTGACACATTACTTTTGTTTAAACAAAAATAAAGATTCAACTGTGTTTGACGCTAACACATTAGAACAAACTGGTTGAGTGGCTCAGTGGTTAAGGTGCTACCTTTCAATCCATACGTCGACGGTTTGATCCTGATAAAAGTTAAAAGCATTTAAAATTTTCGATCCTGGAACCACTTGCCATTTGTTCTGAAGATTAATTAATATAATAATTCTGTTAACAAGAGGGTGAATTTAGATGGTAAAAAGAAGTTAAACTGGTAAAAACGTTATAATATTGTACAGGCGTTGAAAAACACAAAGATTTAAAAAGTCAAGAATGCATATGATAAATTAAAATTATGAAATTAAATAAATTGTAAATTGGCTCCAAAATTAAAACCTCCTCATTAAAATAAACTGCAGGAAAACAAAAGCTTGGACACCAAATAGTTTATTTATTTTACCTGTATTATTTATTATACAGGTTTATTATACACTATTACCTTTACTATTTTCAGTATTAATCTTAATTTTTTTTTACACTTTGATTTCTAAATGAAAAGTTGTATAACAGATGATGCGTGTACGTATTTTATCTTTAAATACCGATGGACTTCTATTGTGCCAAAGCTGGGGCCTAAGTGAATCTTGAAGTGTTTAATGTTGATTTCGATACCAACTAAACATGATTAACATCTTGAGACCCCACTAAACATGTTGGACGCCAAAGATTAGCTGCAACATTTTATGTTTTGAGGTCTTAAGAAATTATGATTGTACTTTACTTTTAAAAACTAATAAATACTTTTTAAGCAGTTATTTTGAGTGGTTTCATATCAAACCATTTTTATCAAAGCAATAAATTATGTAAAATTAATGAATATTTATAAAAAATTTAAATATTATTTCCTCTTGCTGCCAAAAAATTCAGTCATTGCTATATCAGGACGAAAACTAACCTAAAAGCTACCTAGGGGATCGTACTTGGTTAATTTTGGTCTTTTTCATACCCAATCAAATGAAAATCTTAATAAATAGCAGTATTAAATAACTAATTCTTCATGACAGACATTTTCTGGAATCTTGGTAAGATTGTAATCGTAATAAATATAGAATAAGTACAGTGTCTATGAAAATGAGAAATCAAAAAGCGGAAAAGCTTTTACGTCCCTTGATTCTCAATTGCCACTTAAAAGACAGTGAGGAACGGCAAAGCTTTCCACTACTTAAGATGTATAACAGTGTAAAGAATCTTACAGGCCCATAAGATTGACTCGTGTTCCTTTTTTATCCTCTCAAGTCTTCTTATCATAAAAAATAAAGTTATTTGGGTTTTTCCACTATAATTCAAAAGAAAAATTTATAATGTGTTATTTTAGATTTAACATGTAGCTCTCTGTGTAACGTATATTATTTGTAAAATGTACAATTTTTTAAGATTAGTAAAACCATTCTTGAACGAACTAAATTAAATTTAGTTAATTATGCAGTACTGATTTTTTGGGTATGATTACCCTAGACTTTCTACACGAACACTTACATTCTTCAACTTATACAAGGGTTCACAACACTCTTTAACCATATATTTACACCGTTATATTTTTAACTTTAAAACATGTTCAATCTTACTTAGTAAATCATGTTTTCTTTCTTTGGTAAAAGTAAGACAAAAGAAGGAGTATTTGTGGCTAGAAGAGGTTTAGATGAAACTCGATAAACACTGAGAAAACAAACCTGCCAGGTCCAATATGACAGGACAAACATGGCTTTCTTCTGGTCTTTCAACATTGTTGGTTTAACATCATCATGGCTGATCTTTTATGAGATTAAAACGGATTGTACATCATTTGGATTGTTGGATATTGTTTTGCTTTGTTTTCTTTATTTTTTATAATTGCAGGTAGAGTTAAATTGTAAGTTGTATTTAGATATTTTAGACATTTATGTAGCAAACTAATGTTTATTTATACTTTTCTTTGTTATGGCCTGATTACATTACATATTCAATACATGTTTCACGAAGAGAATATGTAAAGAGAATTTTACCAAACAATGTATACATAATTTTAGATTAAAACTTAATTATATGTTGGTAATGTTTCAAGGGAAGCAGCATGATATTTCACACGTAGTCCTGTGCCGCAATGAGAGACCACAATCAAACTAACCACACTGAGCTGGTATTTAAATGAGAATGTCCTATGCGTCCATTACGTATGCAAATAATTGATATTTCATTTGAAATTGGAGTTAGGCTATTTTGCAAGATCTTTAATATTATATTATACAGCAAAACATATGCTCGTAAATACTTAAAATTTTAAATAAAAAATTCATAAAAATATTAATTTTTTATGTTTAAAATCTAATGAAACTATATGCACGTATTTTTCTGGTCACGTAAAAACGATCAAGAGTACCAAAAGCTTAGGGTTGTGAGGAAAATCTTTTGACATAGAGAGTGAACAAGCCTGTTAAAAAATTACTTAGGTACGCTAAATTGTGGAACTGACCTTTAGAGCATAAGGATATTTATGAGATAGGCCCTACCTCATTCAGTTTTTTTTTTCCAAATATAGAATTACTGAGAAAATAAGGAATGACTTGTAGTTCACTAACATTTTTACTGTCGTTTAAGTTATAATTTCCAAATCCATCTACCAATAAAATTTAACTCATAAAAACGTTTCTGTGTTTAGTGTACTGTAGTATCAAACTTCAACATAATTCTTTGGATGTATTGAATTGAAGTTTTGAAGTGAAAATGTCTTACTTAATTTGGGGAACGACCAGCATGAGGTATCTCTGTTATAACGACATTGTCCCCGAGAGAGATGTGTCAACAAGACGTGTCTGGTGTAACGACTTACATCCGTGAGTTACGGAATTGCAGTTTGGTTTCTCGTCACTAGTTAAAACTTCGTTAGGCTAGTTATTATTTTACTCGTCTTTTGCATCACCGTATAGTTTTCTTTGACGAATGAAACTAGTTAAATTTATGAAGTTCTGTTTTTTATGTTAACTAGAATTATAGTCTGATAAAGTTTTACTTTCAACAAGATATTTAAAACAATTATGGGTGTAAAAATTACTGCCAATTGACTTTTTTAGGCAGTCTTTATACCTATATTTATATTTATAATCATTACGAATCAAGTTAAATGTTGATCACGTAAAATACAAAATGAAAAATCTTACTCTCATTCAAGAATAAATTAAAATCTTTTTTTATTTCTAAATCATTATACAGCATTAAGACCACATTAAAAATTTCAACCAAACAAATAAAAACTACCTGCAATAAAAAGGCATTGAAAGTTACCCTCTGTTTATTCTGTAAACTTTGAATCCAAGACTATGGTGTGGATAGCAGGTATTTAATACAAACGTCCCTGACTCAAAGGCATGTTTAATAAGACATTCCAACGCATCGCTTGCATAAGTGTGTGTGTTAAGGCGGTATATTCACACTAAAGGAGATAATCAAATGAAGGTTTATACAGGGAATAAATGTTGTAAAGAATAAAGAACAAATGTGTAATTCGAGTCCTTTACTTGTGTCTATATCTACAAAAGCGAATCTATTCCTAAATCAAAATCAACCTTAAATTTGCAATATTATTAATAAAACTTATTATTTTGAAAGTTTTATTGATACTTATATACATGTGATACTATCATACTACATGGAGGAGTTTAAATAACAATCAAGGCAATGACGTAATATATCCATAACTTAATCAAATTTACATTTTATAGTTTTAAATTGCCTTTCTTTCTCCATTTAGATTCTGGTAGTATAACCCAAAATCTGATGAAAGCATTACATCAAGCTGATAGCATGTAGGTCATCAAGCTATTGTTTAATGCTTAGTCTAATAGTTGGGTTAAAATTTACAAAATCACACACTGCTAACTCGCTCGTTTTGTACAGATATAGAATTAAAATGTTAGAAATGTAAAGTTGTATACGCCTATATAATTCAGTCACAAACTATTATTTTACCCTTCGTCACAGTTCTGAGTACTATAGTAATTAGGTATTTTACAATCGATACAGTTGTTATGAAATCAAACACCATTACACAAACATGATTGCTGAAGTGACGATGTAATACACCGCTAATCATTCAAGTCGGTATTTTATTAACAATTTCACGAGTAAGGTTACCGATTTACTTTATACACAAATTGATAACATTTATACGTAAAACAAACATTTTTGGTCACTCACTATATTAAAATGTATAAAAACATGTAATGGAAATTTTATTAACAACGCGATGCAATTTTGAACCTAGTGGGATATAGTTTTGTGAACCTAATTTTAAAATATTCCTTCCATCAAATAAGCTGCAGAATAACATGAGAAATTCCAAACAATAATTCAGCTTCTGTAATAGCAATCGCTGCCTCATATGATGAGCTACTTCTCCAGTAAGTGGAAATTTCCTGATGTTACGCCAAATTGCCAATCGCCACTCCCAAGTCAATGTAGAGCGAATGTATGCACCATTTAATAAATTAATTAATAAGTTTTATATTAAAGTCTAGTCTGTGTTTATATTACACTTGTCTACTTTTATGTTCAATGTCCAGAATGTTGTTTGAATATAGTCAATGTTTATTTTACGTGTGAAAACAAACAATGTTCTTACCATTAAGTGTTTTTAAAGTTATTGTGACCTAGGAGTTAAACATTACCTGGTTATTTTGAAAGCTAAACTGATTAATATTAAAAATTACATCGATTAATAAAAATTTGTTCTAATCAGGTCATCAGTAGTCAAAACAACAAATATCCACCTGATTGATTCTAAACCTCCATTAGTCGAGTGTTTTAACAACGAACTAAGCCTGTGGCCTTATAATGGGTTAATATAAGTCACCGTCATTACTAAACTTAACTATCAAACTTTTAAAAGATAGCATAAGATAGCATGTAAACATAATAGCATACCTTTAACAGTAAAACACAATTTTGAGACAGTTAATCTGATTGTTTTACATGTTTTAAGTTGATTACCTTTCATATTTAGAACACTTTTAAATGCCCCCTTATAACATACGTATGGTACCAAAATAATGTCAGTGACTTTGTTAATTGTAGCGTTTTTACTTCCAAATGTTCAATATTACCACACATTTCATTGCCCTAATTGAAAATCAGATATTTAATATTTTACATAGGTGTTTGTATACTTCATCTGAATATCTAATGCGATCAAAGCTAATTAGACTTGGTTTTTATGATTGGTCCTAAATTGAATAAACCAATAATTATAAATATATAAATATAGTAAATAAGCCACCCCTAGATAATACAGAATAATTCAAATTACATACAAGAAATCTTAGAGGTAGTAGTAAAGAGTTTAAAGTTAAAGATGAATACTTGAGGGAAACCGAAGCAGCAAAGTGGCGAGATTGATGTCTTAAGCGGTAGTAAAGCTTTGAGAGCTTAAGAGCTGGCTGAACACAGCAAAGACGAGATAGAGGTAAGAAACTGTAAAGTCTTGCACTACATGGATATCCAGACGCTACATTCTATTTTTAATTTGAACCCGCACCCTCTGATAAAAAATAAACATAAATAAAAATTGTTAGTTTAAAAATTATAAGCAGTAATTTTAGCATAGTATTTTACTACTAATGCGAGAGGTTTATTGGTTAAAATTAACTAATTTTGAAACCTAGATTGGAGGTGACAAGATGCGGCTTTATAAACTATTAAACTGGACTTAACCTTATCAGTTAACCTGGACTTTAGTTTCTTTATCAGTTAATATTGTCCAAAACCTTTATATATTAATGCAGTGTTGCATTAGTTTGCGATGATAACTTACACATACTACCGATTTCAAATTCAGGTTTTTAATAGGAACTCGAATTGGGAAAATATTGTTATAGTTAGAAATTCCAAGAAACCGAAGGGTGAATTGGTTATTCAACTATAAAACCACAACTTTTTGAACCATGGGAATTATCGTTTTAATAAGAAAGCTAAAAGAAGTTTTTCTCTTTCAACAGCTAACATAAACATTTATTTGGAAAACCATTTACAATTTTGAAGAGAATGTCATTCATTGACATACCACTTAAATTTAAATTAGGTTATGCTAGAACCGTGATCTCAATGTGTTACTATCTGTTATTTCATCTGTTTTAGTCATACGAGTGGTCCTTAAACGCCTTCATATTTACGGCCGTTTAGTGCTTAACATTTCATTATATAAATTGGCTTTAAACTCTGAAGGCGTCGTTGTTCTATGATTTTTTTGAACCGAGGGTGAAGGAAATAAAAAAATGTTTTATAACTCTATCGTATAATTTTAAAATACAAACGATAAAACAAGCTGTTAAATTTCCTATACAGAAATTTGAGAAAATTAGTCATAATATAGCTTTAGCTGGAGCTATGCTAAAGCGGATAAACGATAAACAAAGTGCACAAAACTGCACTTATTAGTTCAAGCAATATGACTCAAATTGCTATCTAAATATAACTTTTTCCTAAGACAGAGTAATATAATTTATTACAAACTTTGTTATGTTGACAAATAAAGCAGTAAAAGAGTTTGTGCTTAAGCTGCATCTATCCTACCATTCCGCACTTCACTTTTCTAAAACTACATAAGCGCAACCAAATATAAAATGCTTTTGCAACACAATTTTGTCAAAAACTTGATGTGTATTGATCACAGCTATTTTAACACTTTCAATACTCTCAGACTTTCAGTATTGTAAATTCTGTTGCTAGGCAATTTAAAGGCACTTTAACTAAATGTAAGACATCCACAAATGCAAACATTATATTATTATTAACATTTAGGACAAGAGAAATTTTCCTAAAATCAAAATACAGAAATATAGAATTATTTCCATGCAGAAAAGGTGGCTCCATCGAAGGTTACGTGAGTAAAATAATTATACGTATTAAAATAATTATAAGAAGCGTTTTGAGTGATAATTTTAACTGTGTCAAGTGTGAAAGCATATACATAGCTATTGCATACATGTTGAAGCTAACGGATTGTATTTTACTATGATTTAGAATAAATGTTTGTCGAGTGTTGAATGATGAATTTTGCTATTTCTGTTGGCAAAAAGTAAAAAATATGTTTTTGTTGATACAGGTTTTTTTAATTGCTCATGCAGTAAATTATCAACGGGTTTAAATGTACTATCAAAACTACCCATTACCATTTTTAAATGCTTTAATTATTCCATATAATGAAGGGAGGTGTAAATCGCTCCAGGTTTTCCTCAGTCAAGTCACGCTCCCAATCTACTTACCTCCAGTTAGCCTTCTCGGTTGTCTGATGTTTTCATAAAGTGACCCCCCAACCTCCATACTAATTTTTCGTCACAAAGCATCAAATAGCTTGAATCCAACAACGTATAAACACGTCTTCCATGTCTCTCTATTCAAAGAATATAGTAGCAGGGTCGTTCTTATAGATTGGCATTTTTCCAAACATTTTTTGGCTCAGATATTTTTTTAGAGGTTGTGGACTTGAAAATATCTTTGGAGTGGTGTAATTAAAACAATTCAAAGTAGGTTAACCTTGCTGTGTTTAGATGTAACAATTATTAATGTTAGATTAGATTATAATAAAAAATATACAAATTTGGTCAATTAAAACCTTCAGGATTGGTTAGGATAGTTTGAGGAATAAAATGAAATAAATTTTATTTCCACCACGTCTATTAACTATTTACCATGATTGATTTTTAACTGACATTAGGAACTCTTAAAGCTAAAAATAGCTACATCTCAGAAACAAATAATTAATATCATACAAATAAATTAAACTTAAAACTAAATCAGATATATTTAACAGAAGTTGTTTAACATAATGTAAAACTGATGCGAAAATGACATCTGTGGGATTGTCCCTGGGAATGGAGCTTAAACCAGTCCCTACAGTATTACACATTAGTTTAATCCTCATGAGAGATACTTAGCACGTAACCGTAACTGAGAGATTTGGGTTAGAATTTAATTACTTTTATCTAAATAATGTTAAGATTATAAATTTTAAAATATTTAGCTGTATATCTATGAAAATTGTAAAACATATAAAAAACATATAAATAGCTCAAAACTCTAAACTTCACCTAGAATGTGTTCCAATAGTAAGGTTATCTTTTATAGGGCGTGAATTTTCTTAATCTATCATTACTTTCTGTCTATACTTCAAGGAATACAATAGATTTATGTTAGTAGGTACCAGTCTCTCTATTTAAGTTTGGTACAACTGCGTGTTTTCAAAATCTGCGGTACATAATCAGCGAGTTTTTTTTTTCTTATAAAAGTTGATTTCCAATTTGAACTTGGAGTAGAAATAAAAGAGACTGGCAGAGGATAAACAGTATATAGAAAGATTTATAAAATTATTATTTACAAGCAAAGGCTCATTCATTTGAAATTAAATTTGAAATAGTATTTTAGACTTTATTTTTGGTATTTATAAAAAAGCGTAAGAGTATATTTTTAGGGATTTTTTACTGTTTTGAAAACATACGATTTAGACGAGTATTTTACTTTCAAGACACTACTTTAGTCAAAAATGTTATAAAAGCACCCAAGTGGTTTGCACAGTTTCATTACTACCCGTTATGAATATTTCATGGCGTCCAAGAAGTCTTTATAATACCTCCTGATCGTGACTTCAGTAGTTTTTGTCTGTTGTCACTCACCTGGTAATATTTTAAACGTAGATTTTGCTGCAAGGATACGATAGTATATTTTGTCTTTCTTCAGTGTTAGAAACAAAATAGTATTTTGTATTTTAAGGATTAAAGGTAAAATATGTAAGAAGTAAAAGATATTTACCAGTGAATCTATATGCAAATCTAATTCCATAACAATTAGTATAGTTTTTTTTTAAGACTGCCAGATGGGTAAAATAACTATGCGTTAATGGTAATGATTTAACATTTGTAACACAAGTACCGGTAGTACATATGCAAAGTCTTTAGATTGTATTTAAATAGTAGGATACCTCAGATATACCCTAAACAGAGTTTTATGGGGTGCCAAATAGGTTAGTCCTCTTTTTTATTTTTTTATTACATAATTTTAAGCTCAACCATTTACAAGAACTAAAGAAATACAATAAAATGGTGAATTTTAATCGCTAAACTATATTGGGTGGTTGTGGAGAAAACTAAAAAATTCCTCAATGCGTTATCAAAAATAACATGGATGCAATATTTTTAAATTACTTTACAACCACTCAAGCTAATTTAACTGAACTAAAATCTTATTTTACTGTTCAAAATACTAAATTTTTTATTGAGCTCGTGTAAACGGCTGTACTCAAAACTTTTCAATGTGAAAATTATATTGACAAAATTAATAATGATTCAGAAATTAATGTTATTTTTTAACTGATAGGCTTTAAGATAAGTTATAGGCCTAATGTGACACTTGGCCAAAGTCATAATATTGCTTCATAAGGAATTAAACCTGTGCATGATTTTATTTGTTTTTAAAATGTACATGATGTTTACAAGGTATTTTAGTAGTCTAATGCAATTCCAACTTCAATGTTATGAAGTTGAAGATAGATCTCCTTCCATGAATAACATAGCAATACTTCAAACTGATGAGACATCTGAAGGCCCACCCACTTGAATAGTAACTATATGAGTTATTCAATGTTTGTACTCATTGAAGTAACTTAATTCTAATATTTTACTATTTGTACGCTTGTCAAATAACATTTTGTTGTAAGAAATATATTTTATATTCGCGTATTTGACTTTAATAATATCTTCTTTTTATTATAGCAGTGTATTCATTGATTTTTTTACATTATTTATTTTTTTGTGTTGATGATTTTTTAAGGCCTAAGACATATAGTGAATTTTCTTTGTTTGGCTTGGTACTTTTATAATTAAATTACTAAATGTAAAACAATTTTTTACTTTAAAATTAAGGTAATTTTACAGTATGTTGACTGAATTTCATACATGAACATCAATAATTGTGTTGACGATATGCAATGACAATGCATGGATGAAAACTTTTGCGTCTCACTAAAATTCCAATTGAAATTACATTTTACCTGTGGTTAACGAATTGTTATGGTTCATGACGGGGAGGATTTTTTTTTAAAATGCTGTAAGTCATTCCACTCCAGAGCACACTGCCATGTCATGTGTGAAGCTGGCAGATTACCACGTTGTGTAATTCACCAATATTTGTGTTTATTCAAAACGTATTTACTAGCCTTGATAGGTACTTTTGTTCAAGGGGAAATGATCGTTTGAATTGTATTGGTTGATAAACTACTCCGTTTCTAATTTAGGATATTCCATTTCGGGATATCTTGTGAACTTCCAAACTTAAACTTATATCAATCATGTATAAGCATTTAAGATTATTTAAAAAACAAAAATGTTGTGATTTACTTCTAAAAACATACTTATTTTACGAAAAGTCTGGAGCAATATGGGATTTCTCCGTACCCCAGGTTTATTGGCGGTTTGACATATTGTATGAAAGAGCAGGAGCGTGTCGCCATTTACAAGATGTTTCTAAGATATATATTTCATCGTATATCACCGTACATGTCCACCGATATATCTGGTATATATCTACCGTTTGTAGCCGGAGGTGGGAAAGACGCCACAGTAATATCACGGATATGAAAGATTACCGTCTACAAAATCAAGAAGGAATTTTGGCCATTTGTGACGCTTAATGCAAATTTACTTCACGATTATTAACTACAGTTTATACTTGAGAAAATTGCTTTTTAAGGTTTGATAGAGGACCCAATAGTCAATTGTCATTAGGCAATTAATTAATGAACCTAAATAACAACTAGTCGATGTTGTTAGTAACAAGATTAAGGATTTGGACCGTTCCCTATCAAACGATTAAAATTTACATGATTAAGAAGACAAAAAATTCAACTTATGGCAAATCTTTTACCGTCTATGTTCTAAATAACTGTTAATTATGAGAAACAGTATTTGGAGCTTTACTCAGTGTATGTTAATTTTAAACCTGTCAAGTTTTATAGATTTTTATTGTATTTTTAATTTTTATAAATACCAACTCTTAATAAAATAAACTTACTCGGGCATTATTTCCTAATTTCACAAAGCTATTATAGAAGATATTAAATTCTTCAAAAACAAGTAATTGTTTACAATAAAATTGTTGAATAAAAATATATGTGTTCAATTTACTCCATAAACTTATACCCTATGATCCATGCTACGAGTGCCATAAGGTAAGAAAACCTAATTCAATTATAAAGTGTTACTACTTCTTCATATTTAAACATCAATCTATATAGTTAACTAAGAACAAAGACCCAGCATTCAATTATGTAATAAAGGTAACGCTTAGCCGTATCACTAGGGCGATTAATTGTAAGCATTCCAATCAGTTTATAATTAGTATACATTTTACGATTTTTTATTTCTGTAAACTTCAAAACAAGTTTATCTAAAATACTGAAAAATTAAAATTGTATGAACACCAAAACACATAACATGTATAGTACAAAGTAATAAATTATAAATTTTGATTATAAACACTATACCTACTTGTATTGACATAATATATTATTTTTTACCTGCATACATTTTCTGTAATATGAAAAATTTTCAACGATAATTTGACATGTACTTAGAAGATAAATTAATTTATTAATGAAATCATACAATGTATACTTGTTATGTGTCAACAAAGATAGTGGTGACGTATTACCGTTTGTACTGTAATGCAAACCTTAGTCTGTAGTGTAAATGTTTTGGCCAAAGTTAGTGGAAGCAAAAAGTTGTTAGCGGTAGAAGCTCGGGTTTCATTTGCATTCTGTAACGTTTGTTTCCTTTGGATAAATAAACGGCAGTAATTCATACTTTCAAAACAATTGACAAATTGGTTCACGGAGTAGTCTCACTACAATATAACTTGAGGTGAGAAATACAAAAATAAGTAAAGTTGTAAATTAAACAATACCGTATAATGCTTAAAAAGGTCAATAAAACCCCTTACCTTTATGTTTTACTCTGTTTGTTCCCTATTTGTTTCACGTTAAACCTCTTATAATTATCATGATTAAGCTTCGTCAATGATAAAACTAATTCAACAAAAAATATATATCACAGAAATGTTTCAAGAAAAAAATTTATTCATGACAATTATCAAAACTGAAACAACAACTTTTTTGTTTAAAAACCATTCAAACTATCATGTATCAAATCAAGCCCATTTTGTAATGCAGTGTAGTAGCTGGAAATCTAATTAAAATTGAAGAATTACTGCCAGCAAAGACAGAATGATAAAAAAATTATATAAGTTGTTGTCTTATTTATAATAATTCAAGACACAAGTTAAATATTGAAAGGTTTTTTTATTTTTTAATATGGCAAAAAGTTTAATAAATTGGAAATGCATTTCGCTAAGTGCACTTAAACCTCTTCCGTTTCATCTCTCCGATATCAGTCATTCCAATGCCGGATGCAGTCGATTCGCTTAAATCAATTTCCGTTAAATGCTTTACTCAATAGTATGGAAATATCTGTAAAACAATTATATAAACCGATTTTATAGTTTACTTTGCCTTATGTTTCAATTGTTCAATAACGTAAGGTAATCGTTCTAATAAAAAATTGTATATTTTTGGAGAATAAAGAAGTGGATATTAAAATAATTTGTTTTATGAACTATGAATTAAACGTAATTGATAGTTGTTCAACAGTTTCAAAGCTTAAAATCTGTTTCGAAGTATTATTAGATAAGTTCACTAATTTAAATAAATGTGAATTTAAAAGACCCGGTTCCGTTTAAAAGCGTCTATAGTCCAAGGGGCGATCTTCCATCAAAACTTCACTAACTTCAAGAATAGTAAATTATCATTATGTAATCATTTATATCATTTAAACTATGTAATTATATACTCCAGTGGTTCGGAAGTCAACGTTGATCCTGCTGCATAGAAAACAAAAGACCTTTCATAGAGAGGAGAACTGTTAGTCAATTGCTTATCTCTCTCCCCTAAAAACCATACGATATGTAAATCGTATTATTAATTATATACGCCAGAAAAAAGCGTTGTAAACAACAATAACGTTAGAAACCCGTAGTGGTTTTTCCATCTATACGTCTAATTTCACTGTATTTTTTTTACAAAACTCAAAAATGTATAAACTTATACAGTTTACATATTGTTAGTTTTTTTTTTTTTTTATTTATATAATAATATTGGTTAATGAACTCAATTCACTTTATTACCTATTGAATGTGTACATTGAAACTTAGTGTGAATAAGCGAAAATAAAACTTTGTAAAGTATTTGTAAATGGGTTTGTTTTATTTTAAAATAATCCTTTGTAAGTTATTAAACAGTAATCCTAGTAAACTCAGAGGATCGGGTTATACAGTCCACTGCAATCCGTAGTCTGCAGGTACACCCCGGTTGGTGCTAAGGTTATATATGAATTTTCCTGAGGGCTAAACCAACCCTAAAGTGTTCAACCGGCTATGAAAGAATTCCGGTATGCATTTTCAAACAAACTAAGTAAATAAAAACATTTCTTAGATTAATTATATTATTTTAATGTTGAAAAAATTGTATCAAAATTTCGAGGTTTGATTTTATTGTTCACCACAACAGAGAAATCGGAAACCCATTTGTTTTTAACGAGGGTCTATTTGTTTCGGTTACTGATGGACATCATTTGTCGAGTGGTTTCAATTTGAGGTTTGTGTAATCGAGGTTATTACGTTAAAAAGCTCAAATATGTTATTGATGGATTGTTCAGTTGTATTTTATATGTATTAATGCATGAAAACAAAAATATGTGAATACATACGCCTTAACAACTTCGCCATACTTTTTACCATATGTCTATACATTTTAATGTTCTAAATCTTTTTATTTATATGTAAGATTAAACTTTTCCTCCTTTTGCTAAGCTTAGGTGCATTTAAAAAAAAGATCCACGCATATCGTTAGAAAGGCTGTGTCCTTTAAATGAGCATAAACCTATTGTAATTCACTTCAGCCCTCAGGGCTAGGCTTTCAAAGTTTTAAAATACATAAAATATAAAATACGCGCTATCTTTAAGATACAATTTGTTATAAAGTTAAATGTGCCTAACCGTTAATTTCAAAATAACAGTTAGTAAAATTCTTCAACTCTAATTATAAACGTCATAATGTTCCACGAAACTATAATTGATCGCTCAACTTGACCCAAGTAATTACAAAGTTTGTTGCTACTAATCCGAAGAGTCCTTAAGCTTTGTCGAACTTTCTATATCTTCTTTGACATATTTAAGTGAAGTGGAATATAAAAAAAAAGTTTATCAATGCATATTTCACAAAGTTGTATTCAGTTGAGTTAGCAGGTATGATAATTACAATTTAATTATTCCTATCAAAGCCGATAATTGTTTTTTTTTCTTAAGCTTTTTTCTTAAAATAAATAAAGAAATTTTATGATAACATCTCAAACCAAATAAAAACCAAACACATGTATTAGCGTTTTATCTTTAATAAAAGATACTTCAGGCTTACTTAAAAAATACTTTTACTGGTTTCCGTCACCGTTTTTAAAGTGTTAAATGATAATAAACAAGCTAAAATTTTTGTAAAATAACTCGTGCAAGGTTACCAATACACGTTATTTCTAATTAATTGTATAGTTGTTAAAACCTTTGTTAAAACCAAAATGTTAAAACCTTTGAAAACTTGCTAAGAATAATATTTAGAGTACAATAGTATAACTACTTTTTCATCGAATTATTATCTGTATATTTCTGTATTTCTTCAAATTATCATTTATATAAATTTTAATGACAATAACTTATTTAGTTAAGAATGCAACAAACAGCAAATATCCCGATAGAAATGTAAATCCCAATACAACGTTTTTGTTTGAACTTCACAAAAAGAATACACTGTTCGTAATGTTTTACTTTAATAATCAAAGATTCATGTGTAATTAAAAAAAAGGAAATATAACTAAACTCACAACTGTTAATTGCACAAAAGTTCACACACGTTACTGAATGCAAATGAAAACTGAGTTTACATGGCAAACAAGTTTTTGCTTCCACTAACTTTGACCAAAACAGTTACACTGCTGACTAAGGTTTACATTTCGCTAAAAACTACTGTTTATCTCGTTGACAAACACTAATGTAGGGCAGCTACTTTATTTCATGATAAATATGTTCGTCCTGTGTTTCCGGTTGAATGAAATTAAATAAATAATAAAAAACTTTACAAAGCTCTGTTTGTGAGGTACATGTAATCTACAATACTTTAATCCAGAGTTTAAAAATTTTTCTGCCGTAGAAATAAATATATATTATGAATGAAAAACACTATAGGAATGTTTCACTATCAATGTTTCAATGTGCTCACTTTTCAGTACACCTACACTCCGTATGATTGATGTGTTTATTAAGATTAAAATTATGAATTAAATGTTCGTGTACTTTATAAAATATATAGATGTGTAATCAGATATTCAAACCCTTAATATATATATATATATATATATATATATATATATATATATATATCATTGTATATACATCATATATATATATATATATAAGTAGATAGTATCATGTTACTTCTAGGACACTTTTGGAGACAATCAAAAATCAAACAAATTTCACAGTTTTTAAATACAATTATGCAATATTTTTGCCATTTTTTGGCCAATTTTCAGCTTTTGTCAAATTGTCATAAAAAATATGCAATTTTAATGAAATTTTTAACAAATATGCCTAAATTTTCTACAAAATAAAATTTTTTTAAAAACAAGTAAAATTATCACATTTTATAAGTATTTTTTCAATAAAATTAATAGTCGACTTTTCATAAGGTAATTTAAAATTTTAATAGTATTTTTTCAATAAAATTTGAATTTTTTTAAAACAAGTAAAATTAAGGTTTAGTATCAATAATATTGTAATAATTATTCAAATTTAACTAAAGCAGTTTCTTTATCATCAAAAGTCTTAATATCAGTGACAATTAAATGTAAATCTTTTTTATTTAATTCTTTAATTGATTTATCATCAATTACATTAGTAAATCTTTTTGGTAAATGTACTTTACATTTTTCTAATTCAACAATAATTGTATATCCATATTTATCTTTAATTCTTTCAAATTTTTCAATTTTATATTTTTTATTTAAATTTAAACTTTTTAATGGTTTATATTCTTTAAATCTTAATTCTCCAACATTATTAATTTCTTCTAACAGATCCATTTATATAGGAAAAAATATCACAAACTTGTTTGTGATAGATATGTTAAAAAGTCATTATCATAATTAGGTTTTATACAAAAATCCATATTTAAGTATTTAAAAATCATAGGTAATAATTTTTTGTATGATATATTACTTTTCTTAAAACATAAATATTTATTAAAAAATAGTGTAATTTTTTCTTTATCTTCATTATTCAATTCAAAATCAATATTGTATATTTTGTTTAAAAATTGATAGTAAAATATCCAATTTGTACAATTCCTTTGTTTTAAAAATAATTTTATATTCTTAGGTGTTATTTCAAAATGATTGGAAATACATAAAATATATAATTCATTAATTAATTGTTGTGTTTTATATGGTTGAAAATGGTTAAATTCTCTTAAAATATGTTTAAGATGTTTATTCTTATTACTTTTTCTCTTAATCTTTTTTTCATAAATAATTCTTTTACATATATTACATCCTACACAATTTCCAATAATAGTAAAATTAGTTTGATTATGACATCTATAACACATATCCATTTATTTAAAAAAAAAATTATACATAAATGAATGAACCAATTCATTGTCACAAATGTAAGAAAAAAACTAAAAATATTAATCCACAAATCGTTGAAATGAAAAATGGATTATATAGAATTGCTACTAAATGTTCAATTTGTAAAACAAATAAAAGTAAAATTTTGAAAAAAGAAGTTAAACCTATAATTAAAAAAGAATTAACTAAAAATGAACAAATAATTGAAGCAAATGAAATTCATGCTCCAATTAGAAAGAAATTTCTAAAAAGAAAAATAATTACATTAGGTATTGATGATTTATGGGCAGCAGATTTAATTATAATGAAAAATTATGAAAAAGAAAATGATGGTTATAAATATATGTTAAATGTGATAGATACTTTCTCAAAATATGTTTGGTCAAAACCATTAAAGAAAAAAGATGGAAAAACAGTTTCTAGAGCATTTGAAGAAATAATTAAGGATGCAATTAAAATTAATCATAAATCACCTAATCTTTTACATACAGATAAAGGATTAGAATTTATCAATAAAGAATTTAAAGAAATATTAAATAAATATAATATTAAATTGTATCATACAGAAAATGAAGAAAAATCAAGTATAATAGAAAGGTATAATAGAACACAAAATGAAAAAATGAAAATACAGTTTGAAATTAATAAAAATTATAGATGGATAAATATTTTACCAAAAATTGTTAAAGAATATAATAACTCATATCATTCAACAATTAAAATGAAACCAATTGAAGTAAATAAAAATAATGAAAAGGATTTATTAGATCTGTTTTTAAATATAAACCACCAAAAATAATAACCAAATCAAAATTTAAAATAAATGATAGAGTTAGAATTGTAAATAAAAAATCAACATTTTCTAATAAATATAAAAATAATTGGTCTAGAGAAATATTTATAATTTCTAAAATTAATAATACAAATCCAGTTACATATAGTATAAAAGATCAAAATAATGAAGATATTATTGGAAATTTTTATGAATATGAATTGAAAAAAACCAATTTGTAAATTTTATTTTATATAAATGGAAAAGAAATGTTTAAGGTGTAAATTATATAAAGATATATCTAAATTTTATAAAGATAAAAATACTAAAGATGGGTTTTATCATTATTGTAAAGAATGTAAGGATTTGTATTATAAAAAATTATATGATAATATTAAAGTTATTGAATTAAATGAAAAACAATGTCATAAATGTAAAGAAATTAAAGATATTTCAAATTTTAATAATTATCATTATAGTAAAGATAGAAAAAATGCAATTTGTATACAATGTATTAGAGAAATGTTTTTAAAACCACAATTTTGTGAATGTGGAAGAAATATTAAATGGACTAATAATTATTTAAGACATTTAGAAACTAAAATTCATGACAAAAATATAACAAAACTAGAAAATTTAAAAATATGATAAAAATAATAATTTTACTTGTTTTAAAAAAGTTTAAATTTTATTGAAAAAATACTATAGAAAACTTAAATTGACTTGTGAAAAGTTGACTATTGATTTTATTGAAAAAATACTCTAGAAAACTTAAATTAACTTGTGAAAAGTTGACTATTGATTTTATTGAAAAAATACTCTAGAAAATTTAAATTAACTTGTGAAAAGTTGACTATTGATTGAAAAAATACAATTTAAACTATAAATTACCTAGAAAAAAGTGGAAAAACTTCTCATATTTTTAAGAGTTTTATTTCTAAGTAAAAATGATTTCTAATAAATGGAACGAACAAATAACAATATTAATTGTCCTTATTGTAATAAAAATATATTATATAAAAATTATGATAGACATTATAATTCAACTAAACATTTACTAAATAAACAAAAATATGATAATAAAATATTTGAATTAAAACATTGGTGTAAAAATAATAATATATATAATTATAAAAATAAAACTTTAGATGAATTAACAAATATTAAAGAAACATTTGATCTTACAAATTATTCATTATTTAATATAGTAAAATTAAATGAAATTGCAAAAAAATTATCTGTCAGAAATTATGAAAAATTATCTAGAGATGAACTAATTAAAAGATTAAACAAAATTAAAGAAAATCCAAATAATTTAGAATATAGATCATTTAAATATATTCAAAATTTAGCAATTAAAAATAGTATCAAAATTGTTAATAAAACTAGGAGAGAATTGATTGGATTATTAAATGATTATTTTAAAAATAGACCAATTCCAAAAGAAAATATAATAAATATTCAAGAAGCTTCATCATTAAAAGGATATTTTCAAGATTATATTTTAACAAATTCAAATGATGATTTAGATATTAATGATTATTTAGAAACTCAAAGAAATGAAATAAAAAAATTGATAGAAAAACAAAAATTCAAAAATATTAAAGGACAGATGGCTTTAGAATGTGAATATGAAAGAAAATTAATAAATGGTGAAATTCAAAATAGTAATATGTATTTTTGTATAAAAAGTTCAGATATTTTAAATATAGATGATTTTATTGATGATCAATTTAAGAAATTAATAGTTAGAGAACAACTAAATCAACCATCAAAAGGCTCTGGTTGGTCATTAAAAAGATGTGTTGAATTAAATCTAAAATTATCTAAAAATAATTCATTAAATGCTGGATCATATATAGAATTACCAAATGAAATTAAGAATAAAAAATGTTGTGTAAATTTTAAAAATAAAGATGAATATTGTTTTATTTATGCAATTAGATGTGCTATTGATAAACCAAACGAACATGCTGAAAGAGTTAAACAATATCAAAATTATATAAATGTTGATATTTTTAAAGGTTTTGATTATCAAATAACATTAAAAGATATTAAATTATTTGAAAAAAGATCGTTTGACTCTAAATATAACTATCCATCAATGTCAATAAATATTTATAGAATTGATGAAGATAAAAAAATAGTGCCATTACAAATATCTGAACATTATAATGTAAAATTAGAAATTGATTTATTATATTATAAAATTGGTAATAATTGTCATTATATATTAATAACAGATTTAAATAAATTAGTGTATTCTCAATTATCAAAACATAAAACAAAAAAATATATTTGTAGAAGATGTTTGACTCATTTCTACAAAAATAAAGACTTGAATAATCATTTAGAAATATGTAAATCATTAGAACCTTGTAGACCTATAATGCCATTTCCTGGTCAAAAAGTAAGTTTTAAAAACTATTACAAAAAGTTTGAACATCCATATGTAATTTATATGGATTTTGAAAGTATATTAGAAAAGATTGATAATTGTAAAAATAATCCAAATTGCTCATATACAAATAAAATTCAAAAACATATACCATATGGATTTACAATCTATTTAGTATCTAGAGTAACTAATAAAATGTATAAACCTATTTGTTATAGAGCAAAAAATGAAGAAGAATTAATAAATGTACCAAATAAATTATTTGAATATTTAGATGAAATTTCAAAATATATAGCTAAAAAATATAATTCAAAAAATAAAAAGCCTATGAATTTAACTAATGAAGAAGAAATTAATTATCAAAAAACTAATATTTGTCATATTTGTGAAAATAGTGGTTTTGATGATGATGAAAGAAAAAAGGTAAGAGATCATTGCCATTTAACAGGAAAATTTAGGGGTGCTGCACATTTAAATTGTAATTTAAATCTAAAATTCCCTCAAAATATTCCTATATTCTGTAATAATAGTTCAAATTATGATACACATTTGTTTATAAAAGAATTAGCTAAAAAATATGGTAAAATTGATTTGTTAGCTAATACAGATGAAAAATATATAAACTATTTAGTAAATTCTGGTTATGGTTATGAATTTGAAGGTGATAAACCTAGAAAATTTATAAAATTCTCATTTGTAGATACATTTAGATTTATGGCTACATCAATTGAAAAATTAGCTAAAAATCTTAAAGAATTTAAGCATATAAATAAATTTATAAAAGAAAATGATATAATTGAATATGATAATGAAACTTTAAAAATATTAACTTCTAAAGGTGTATTTCCATATGAATTTATTGATAATGTCGAAAAATTAAACTATGATAAAATATTAGAAAAAGATCAATTTTATAGTTGTTTAACTAATGAAAATATAAGTGATGATGATTATAAACATTATATAAAAGTTTGGAATAAACTAAAAGTAAAAACATTAGGTAACTATTCAGATTTATATAATATTCAAGATGTTCTTTTATTAGCTGATATATTTGAAAATTTTAGATCTGTTTGTTTGAAAAATTATCAATTAGATCCAGCACATTATTTTACATCACCATCATTAGCTTGGGATTCTATGTTAAAATTAACAAAAATTAAACTAGAATTAATAAGTGATTATAATATGTATTTAATGATTGAAAAAGGTATTAGAGGTGGTATTTCACAATGTATAACTAGATATTGTAAAGCAAACAATAAATATACAAAAAATTATGATAAAACAAAACCTGAAAATTATATGTTATATATAGATGCAAATAATCTATATGGATGGGCTTTAAGTCAAAAATTACCTTATAAAGATATAACATGGATGAATCCTAATTCATATACATTAAATGAATGGGAAGAAACAATATTAGAATTAGATGAAAATGCTGAATATGGATATATATTAGATGTTGATTTAGAATATCCTATTGAATTACATGATGACCATAAAGATTTACCATTAGCACCTGAACATTATAATAATAAGCTTTGCACAACATTATTTGATAAAAAAGATTATGTTATTCATTCAAGAAACTTAAAATATTATCTACAAAAAGGATTAAAACTAAAGAAAGTTAATAGAGTTATAGCATTTGATCAAGATGATTATATGAAAAAATATATTGAATTAAATACCAAATTAAGATCCAAATCAACATCAGATTTTGAAAAAGACTTTTTTAAATTGATGAATAATAGTGTTTTTGGAAAAACTATGGAAAATGTTAGAAATAGATGTGACATTAAATTAGGTGATGAAAAGTTTTCATTAAAACAAGCAAAAAAACCTAATTTTAAAACATTTAGTATATTTGATAAAGACTGTATTGCTTCACATATGATAAAAGAAAAGGTTAAGTTTGATAAACCAATCTATATAGGATTTTCAGTGCTTGATTTATCAAAATTACATATGTATCAATTTTATTATGAAAAATTAAAGAAGTTTGATCCAAATATAAGGTTATTATATATGGATACAGACAGTTATTTTATAGAATTTAAAAAGGATCCATATAAAATTATTAAAGAAAATATTAACGAATTTGATACAAGTGATTATAAGAAAGAACATGAATGCTATAGTGAAGAGAATAAAAAAATAATTGGTAAATTTAAAGATGAGTTAAATGGTGAAATATTAGAAGAATATTGTGGTTTAAGATGAAAATTATATAGTTATGAATTTAATAATAAAAATCCTGTAAAATGTAAAGGAATCAAGAAAAGTGTTGATGATAAAACATTACATATGGACGATTTTAAGAAATGTTTATTTGATGATCAAGAACAATATAGAGAGATGACTTGTATTAGAAGTTTTAAACATGAACTATATACAATTACAATAAATAAATTAGCTTTAAGTAATAAATATGACAAAAGATTTATTTGTGAAAATAAAATTGATACATTACCTTGGGGATATAAAAATAATTATAAATAAATGGAAATTTTAATTGTTCCAAAAGAATTAATAAATAATGATTTTGATATAAAATTATATTTATTTAAAACTAAAATATCAAATAAATTTTTAATATATCTTTTTAAATATAAAAATTGTTTTGTATATCATTATAAGTTTAATTTTATAATAGAACCATTTATAAATATAATAAAAAATTATGTTAAAGAAAGTTTAAAAGAAAATGATCAAAATTATATTAATAATTTACAACCATATGATATTAAATTTATACTATAATTTATGTATATTTTTAAATATTTTCTTGAAATAGCATATTGCTACCCCTAATTTTTTTATATTTTAATATATTTTCTTTAATAAATTTAAATATATTCAATAATTTATTGAATATCTAACCTAAAAATATCTATAAATTTTACTTTATTATCATTATAAGTAAGACCCGTCTTTAAGACGGGTCTCAAATTTGTATATAATTTATTACCTTTATAAATATTTTTGAATGTTTAAGGAGGGTAACGTTTTGTTACCCTTAAGTTTTTATTGTATAATAAGGTTACCTCCTTTAAAAATTTTTAAAATAAATATTATAATTTATATGGGACCCATTTCGGGTCCTACCTAATTTTAATAAGTTTTGTATGTTTTTCATTATATGATAGGGGGGACAAATTGTCCCCTCTAAAAATATCTATAAATTTTAATTTATCATCATCTATCCTTATTGTTTATCTACCTTTTTTTATTTTAAAATTAATGAATATAAACCAGATTCATTAATAAATATTGTTTTATTATCTATTTTATTGACGCCCTGTTTTAGGGCGTCTGAAAACATGTTTGTACATCAATTTCCAGGGTGTCATAATTTGTGACACCTATAATTTTTATGTAAATTAATTTATCATCATTATGTAAGTGTAACTGTTGGTTACACTTGATATTTTTTAAGTTTTATATATTTTTCTTTTACATTATCAATTAAAACTTTTCTAGAATTTTTATATTTTAAAATATCACAAATATCTTTTCCTTCAAACCAAGGATTATTTTGTTTATTAAATACAATTAATTTATTATTAAACATAAAATTATTGTTAGTTAAATCAATTGTTGTTTTTATTATTTATGTAGACAAATTATTACAAATTTTGTTTTAATCTTAAATATACAATACTTTTAATATTTTCATTATTTATTAGATTTCCATCACTATCTTGAATAGATATTATAATATTTTGAATTTTATTTATATTTTTTAAAGGAATATAATCAATTTCATTTGGTTTTTCACTAATTTTTGATCCATATTCAACATTTGGATAAAATGAATACAGAATTTCTGATTCTTTATGTAAATGTGAAAGATCTTTATGATTTTCAAAACTAGGTTCAACTAAATTACAATGAATTTCAATAACATCAAAAGGTCTAATTTTTGGTAGTTTTATTCCTTTTGTTAATACATTTGGTTCAATTATTTTATCATTTAACCCTAATAAATCAATTATAATTGTTGTTACTATAATTTTAACTGGAGATTTTATTATAATATATGGTCCATCATTTTTCAATATAAAATCATTTTCATCAAATTTATTGAATTTATTTTTAAATTCTTTTGAACTATTTATAAAAATATTTTTTATTTCTTCAATTGTATAATTTCCTTTATTTATATCAAAATATTGATCTATAATTTTATCATCTTCATCTTTAATAGAATATCCATAACAGTTTTTATAATCATTTGGTATATTTGATATAAAATTATCTGAATAAAATCCACTTAAACCAATACTATATTTTCCATCTAAATGTATTGGATGTTCTAATCTTAATTCTAGTTTGGATGAATGACCAATTATTTTAAATAATTTCATCTTATTTAAATGGAGAAATTTTTAGAAAAAAAAGATAATATAAAATTAGAATCATATGATAAAAATAATAAAAATGATCAACCTATTAGATTATTAATTATAGGAACAAGTGAATCTGGTAAAACTACATTATTATTAAATTTTATTTACAAAAGATTAATTCCATATTCAAATTTATATATTTTTAGTAAATCATTAGAACAACCATCTTATAACTTATTACAAAAAAGATTTAAAAATATAGAATCAAATATTAATAAACAAATTTCTTATTTTTCATGTAACGATATGATTCCACTAAATAAATGTAAACCAAATTCATTAGTAGTTTTTGATGATTGTATTTTAGAAAAACAAGATAAAATTAAAGAATATTTTATAATGGGTAGACATAAAAATATATCATGTATTTATTTATCACAATGTTATTCAAAAGTTGATATGCAATTAATTAGAAATAATTTAAATATGTTATGCATATTTAAACAAAATGAACATTATATGAAAAAAATATATAATAATTTTGTTGGATCAGATATGAAATTTGATAAATTTAAAACTATTTGTAATGATTGTTGGAAAGAAGATTATGGATTTTTAACTATTAATTTATTGAAAAAATCAAATGATGGAAAATATATGAAAAATTTTTCTGATATTAAATAATGATAATGGCTTGTTGTATATTTGAGTCAATAATTGATAGAATATTTATTTTATTAGTATTATTTATTTCATTAGTATTTATATATTTAATGAAAATTACAGAAATAAAGTAAAATGAATTGTGTTTAACATGATTTATATTTGTGTTAATATGATTTATATTTATGTTAACATGATTTGTTTTTGTGTTAACATGATTTATGTTTGTGTTAACATGATTTGTGTTGAACATAAATTTTTCTTTGTAATAAATGGATAAAATATCTGTTAATGAAGCTAAAAAATTAGATGATATTGAAAAAAAATTAATAAAAGAATTTAAAAATCAAATTAAAATTGAAGATAATTATGAAAAAATTAAACAAAAAGCATATGAACCTATAACATCAGCAATTGGTAAAGTTGAAAATAAAATTGGTGAAGTCTTAAATGAAAATAAAAACCTAATGGAATTGGTACCTGTTGTTAATAATTTTGCTAATATATCAATACCAGAAACTGAAGAATTAAATTTACCTTCAAGTACTCCATTTAGACCAATCAGACAACCAATAATTCAAGAAGAATCGACATTTATTGACCCAAATTTAATTTCACCTCAAACATTAGATAAAATTATTGGTCCATTAGCACAAAAATATTTACCAAGAACAAAAGATGATAAATTTGGTTTATATTGGAATAAACATAAAAAATCATTTATGATTGGTGATAAAATAACTGTAATTGATAATGATGATTTAATAATTGATGATAAAAAATATAATGGAACACATGGATTATGGAGATTGTTAACTTATGAAAAGAAACCAGATAATAATTTATATACACAAGATGATTTAAATAATTATTCAAAGATTTTATGGGAAACTAATTCAATTTATAAAAATAATGATCCAAATAGTAAGAAACCAAAATCTAGTAAAGGTGATAAATATATTAATTTAATTAAACATATTTGGGAATTAAAAGGTGAAATTGAAGGTTCAGGAATCAGAAAATATACAGAAAATAAAATTAAATATAGATTTATAGATGATTTAAATAAATTAGATAATATTATTAATTATATATATGCACAAGAAAAAGCTGGTAATAATAATTTTTTAAATGAAAAGAAAGCAATTAAAGACTTTATATCAAATAAATTAGATGAATTAATTGAAAAACCTGAAGGAATTAAGTATTTAAAAAGAATTTTGGCAAATATTTCATCACCATTATTAAAAGATGGATCAGGTATTTTAAATAATGTTATAAATAATTTACCTTTTGAATTACATGTACCTGGTTATCAATATCTAGGGCCTGGAACTAAATTAAATAAAAGAATAAAAAGAAGTGATCCTGGAATCAATGATTTAGATAAAGCTGCTAAAGAACATGATTTATTTTATAGAGATCATAAAGATACAAAATCTAGAAATGAAATAGCTGATAAAATTTTACAAGATAAAGCATGGGATATAGTAACATCAAATGATCATGGAATTGGTGAAAGATTAATTGCATTACCAACATCAGGTGCTATGTGGATGAAAAGAAAATTTGGTATGGGTTTAGAAGTAGGATTAAAATTTTAATAAAATTAATTATATTAATCTATATTATAAAAACTATAAATTTTTTCTTAATAAATGGAAAAAATAAATATAAACTTGACAGATAATCAAAAATCAAAAATAAAATTAGCATTTAAAAATAAAAGATCAGTTATAATCCAATTTAATATTGATCAATTTAATGAAAATGGAAAACATATTATATTTTTATCTAAAAGACAAATAAATAAACTAAATAAACATAAAAAATTAAATAAAGGATTAAGATTTCAATTTTCATATAATCAATTAAAAAAAATAAAAAATGGTGGATTACTAAAAGAAATTTTAAATTTTGCTGATAATATACCTATAGTTAAAAATTATACACCAAATGTTAGAAAGGGAGCAAAAGTAGTAAAAGAATCTATAATTCCTAAATTTAGAAATTTTGTTGATTGGTTAGATCATGAATTAAAAAATGTAGAAGGATCTGGTTTAGATAAAAAACATTAAAATATATTAAACAAAATTATAAAAAAATTTTGAACCACTAACATTAGGTGAATTAGAAAAATTGTGTAAAAATATAAAATGTTTTAGAGGTGTATTTATGAGAGATATATTACCTAATAAAGTTAATAAATTTGAATGTGGAATTATAAATTTAAATTCATTTGATGGAAATGGAACTCATTGGGTTTGTTATTATAAAAAAGATAAAATTAAATATTATTTTGATTCATATGGAAATATAGTTAATAAACCACCAATAGAATTAGTTAAATATTTAGGAAAAGATAATATATTTTATAATGATAATCAAATTCAAAATTATAATGATCCACCAATTTGTGGTCATTTATGTATTTTTATATTAAATGAATTAAATAAAAATAAAAATTTTAATAACATAATAAATAAATTAATCCTTAATAAATATGGATTCACAAAATATATTTGATCTGTTTGGAAGACAGAAAAAACATTTAATTAATATTAAAGAAGATTATATAAATTCCAAATTAAATACATTTTTTAATAATTTTAGTAAAAGTTTTAAAAGTCATGTCAAAAAGACTGAAAATTTAGTAAATGCTATTGGTTTATCAAAAAATTATATAAATATTAATGGTAAAGAATTGTTAATGTAAAACCAAGTATAAATAAATATGATGTTATAGTTAAATCAGAATTAGATGAAGTTTTAGATTCAATTATTGAAATTGGTAGTGATTATTCAGAAACTAAAAAAGATTTAAATAAAATTTTAGAATTTTTAATTAATATTGGAAAACATGTTGAAAATTTAGAAGAAAAATTAGAGAAAGAACTAAAATTTCTATTTGATGGAGTCAATAAATCAATAAAAGAATTAAATGCAGAAATAATACTAATTAAAGGAGATATAGATAAATTACAATAATTTATTTTATATAAATGGAGTTGATTTATTGTCTTAAATGTAAACAAAAAACTAATTCTAAAGATATTCAGATAATAAAATTGAAAAATATAAATGTAATTAAATCAAAATATTGTATTTGTAATTCAAAGAAAAGTTGTTTTACAAAATTTTCTCCCTAATAAATGGCTCTATACAGTTCATTTGATTTATTCATTATCAGAAACCAAAATCAACTAAACAAAGATGATTGGGATGATATTTCTGAAAAATATGAGTTGAGTATTAATGTGATGAGATTGTTTCAAAATAAATTAAATTGGCAAAAAATTGCTCAACATCAAAATTTAACTATAGATTTTATTACTGAATTCATAAATTATCAACTAAAAGATTATATTGATTTGATTTGTAAATATCAAGATTTAACAGAATATTTCATTCATGATTATGCATTTACATTAAATTGGGAATTAATTTTAGAACATCAAAAAATATCAGCAAAATTTATACTTGATCATGCTACTGAAATTGAATATTTTAAAAGTAAAAATGAAATTGATACATAAATAAAATTTGACATCATAAAATCATAAAAATTAAATTATAAAAAGTTTACTTGTTTTAAAAAAGCTTTTGATTTAAAAAATTTATCCTTAATAAATGGCTGATTACAAAAAATATATAAATGATATTGAAAGAGCTGAATACAAAAATTTCTATCCATTATCTAAATTACATTTAAATGAACCTAATAAAAAAACTGAATTTAATATAGATTTTGGAGATGGATTTTGTACTTCTAAATTTCAATTTTATATATCTGGTAAATTGACTAAATCTGATGGAAATGCATTTGATAATGGTGCTAATATAAAATTAATTGATAATTTTCTTCCATTTTTATTTTCAAAAATTGAAGTTAGAAAACATAATAAATTGATTGATGAAATTGAATATCCTGGTCTATTAAGTACAATTAAAGGTACTATAACTTATTCAAAATCAGAAATAAATCAAATAAATAATGGTTTTGAATCAAATTTTAAAAATAAATTTGAAGCAATTGGTAATTTATCTCATTTTGGATTAGGATTTTTTGAAAATGTAAATATTCCAATATACAAAGGAGGTTTTAATATAACATTTATTAGATCAGAAGATAATGATGCAATTTTTAGATGGAAAACTAAAAAGGCTGATGGATCTTATGATAATGCTACATTACCAACTGAAGGTAAAATAACAATTGATGAATTTTTTATTAGAGTTCCTATAATTGAATACAAAACAACAAGTAAAATTCAATTAATTAATGAACTAAGCAAATTTGAAAAAGTAAATTTTCATTTTAATCATTGGCAATGCATTGAACAAAAAAATATTACAGGAAAGAATTTAAGTTTTGATATAACAAATATTTATAGAAATATTTATAATCCAAAATTTATTATAATTGGATTTCAAAAATTAAGAACAAATGATCAGTTATTTGATACTTCTAAATTTGATAGTATGTATGTAAAAAATATAAGAGTAAAACTAAATGGTCATTATTACCCTGATGAATTGGAAAATTTTGATATAAACAATGAAAAATTTAGAATTATGTATGAAATGTATCAAGATTATAAAAAAGTTTATTATAATAGTAGTAAAATGTATTATAATCCAACAGAATTTCTAGAAAATAGACCAATTTATGTAATTGATACTACAAAAAATCCAACAAATATTTCAAGTTCAAAAAATGATATTATTATTAATGCAGATTTTGATTATGATATAGTAGCTACTAGTAAAACAAATTGTTATATTATCATTGTATCTGAAAAATTACTTGAATATAATATAATTAAAAATGATATTACTGAAATAAAATAGTTATAGAATAATGATTTTAAAATTTTATTTAAAAATATTAGTTTATAAAAAATTTGGATTTTTAAGGTTGCAGGAAGTAAATATACTAAGTTTGAAAAATAATAAATTAAGACTTACCTTAGAAGTAGTAAATATATACAAAACCTAATTATAAAAAAACCTTTTTTAAAACCACATTTTCTAAAGTAATTTATTAACTATTTATGATATCATAACACTAATGCTATTTTTGAATTCTCTATAAAAATCTAATGTTATTTCATGTATCACATGTCCTAAATTAATAAGAAATAATTTAAAAACTCAAATATGTGATTATAAAAGAGTTATCAAATTAATAATCTTGAGATAAAAAGATAAGTATTGATTTATATGGAAAATAAATATCAGCAATGAAAAGCTCATTAAAAGTTAATGCATTTTCATATATTATAAGTCTTTGTACTATCAAAAATAATAAAGAAACCTTAATAAACATAATTCAATGGCAAAACAATGTTTAGACAAAAGGCTGACTTTATAAAAAGACTTTTATAAAAATATGTGTTTGCAAAAGATACTAATTAAGAGCCCATTAAAATTTGATGTGGATTCAACATGTTTTTATTTTAAATGTTATAATAACATATTGTTTTTTCCAAGTGAGTTTCTAGGTTACATAGTTAAAATGCAAGCCTGTGTTTAGTTATTGCATTGCTATACAGATTGCCAACTCATTACATTGGGTGTGGCTGTTAAATATAATGGAAGCAACATCTATGTTCTTTGAAGAAGATTTTAGTATGGAAATTCAGAGTGAAAATTCTATTTGTAGTGAAATTAAAGAATTGCATAAATATCATTTAGAATGTATTAGTATAATTGAAAAGATTAATGAGTTGGATGAAGTGCTTATAAGTGATTTAGTTGAAAAAGGTGAACTTGTTATACCTAAAAAGCCAAAGAAGGATTTGAGTGAATTAATAATGTGTTTGAAAAATAAGAAAAGTGTTAAAAGTGTTGATGAAGTACATAATTTATTAGTTAAATTACTATCACCAACTATCAATGTAAAAGAAGTTATATTTCCAAAAGTAAGTGATTTGGCTGAAATTAATAAATTTTTGATAACTTATAATATAACTATAAAAAACAACAAAGCTTATTCTTTTTACATAACTACTAAGTTTGGATATTATCTAGATATTTATTTCCATAATTATAAAGACAAAAGTATTCCATGGAAAAAATATATAAAATCAAATTTTAACATATCAGACAGTCATGGAAGAAAATTAAGAAGTATAGGAGTGTTAGCTCATAAATTTCCAAAGTTACAACAATTATCAATTACAATAGAGCATTTTTGGAGAATTTACACTGATGTTAAACGAATGTTAGATTGTGAAGACTATGCTTTATTTTGGTGTGAAAGTTAGATTGTGTAACCAACAGCTGAGTTCAATGACAGCGTGCATCAAATGCACACTCTGATATGAAATAATATCAAGGTCAGCGTGCATGGCATGCACACTTTCAATGTATTTCTGATTTGTGTAAAATAAATGAAAGTTGTTTAAAGATGTGAGTTTTATTTTCCTATACCAAATGAAATTATGGTAAAATTATGGTATAATCATGGTACAAATATGGTATCAAAACCTTAACATGATATATCTTCAATTCTTTTCAACCAATTTTTATTAATTTTGGTACATATTCTTACTAAATATTAAATAATGTTTTGACTTATGTTAGGGGCAGTTTAACCCCTTATTTTAAATATTATTTTTTTATTCTAAAAATCATCTAATAATTTTGAATTTTTGGTAAAAAGTTACTTTAATGTTTAATCACTTGATTTTAGTAAATTTTCATGTTTTGGGGTAACTAGCCATAAATATCAAACCTTAATATCTTGATTATTTTTTAAGATATATTCATGAAATTTGATAAATATTCTGTTTTGTAGCTAATTTTATTGATACTAAATCACCTTATAAAAAATTATAGTTTTACTGGTTTTAAAAAACTTTTTATTCTGTAAACAATTTCATATAAATTCATGCATATTTGTTAAAAATTTCATTAAAATTGCATATTTTTTAAGACAATTTGACAAAAGCTAAAAATTGGCCAAAAAGTGGCAAAAATATTGCATAATTGTATTAAAAAACTGTGAAATTTGTTTGATTTTTGATTGTCTCCAAAAGTGTCCTAGGAACCCCATAGTACTATCTACTTATATATATATATATATATATATTTTTTTTTTTTTTTTTTTTTTAATGATTTCGATTAGTGATTATTTATAAAATAGTTTTGTCTTGTCTGTACATTGCTAGAATCTCGAGGTTTTTTTGTTCCCCTCTCCTTAGGAATTTATAAGCGATTGAATAGTCGGATTAGATGTCCACACCAAAAACACAAGAACTCAAGATTGGAAAATAAATTACTCCATATTTTGTACCTTTTTTAGATTACAAAAAGATATTTTTACCTCTCTTCTTTGAAGAAACAAGCAATTGAAAAGTCGGATTACAGGTCGACGCAAAAAACACAAGTATTTCAAATGTAGAAAAATATACTACTATAGGTTTATACTCTTTTTGTATCCTCAAATTGTACAATGTATTTACTTTTTTATCGCGTTAATAACGACACTATAGATAATTTTTTTTTAAATCGGCTTAGAGGTCGACACGAAAAACATAAGTACTCAATATAAAAATAAATTATATCCATTATTTTACTATGGTAAATTGTTGTACTACAATAGATATTGTATACCATGTTCATTTGAAATTTATAAGCGGTGAAAATTTGACTTACAGATCGGCTGCAAGATCATAACTTGTGTTTTTCTACTCAAAATGATATCACTGATTTGTGCTTTTTAAAATACCATTAAAATGAATTTTTGTACTGTATGTTTGTATGGATTTTTTTTGTGGAAATCCCGCTTACAACTCAAAGTTTATGTACACATCTTGTGTGTATGAACACAAAGAATATATCATAGTTTTATACTATTTTTGTAAGCTTTAGTACGGCTAAAATAAGACAACTAACTATTGCTGGTAGCGGACCGGCTTACAGCTTTAGGCTTACATCTTTTTCACTAAAGAATAATATAACAGGTTTTTTTGGTATTTTTACAATCTATATGCATTTTTGTTTAGGAAAATAACAAAATAGCTTTAAAAAATTATTGTATTTTACTATGCATCTTTTTTTTAAATTTTAAGCTACGTATTTAAAAGAAAGGCAAAACAGTAACATCAAAATAAATGAGTTTATCCCATAAACCTGCATGTTTATAGCCCTTTTTCATCCTCTTTTCGTGGCGCGAGAGAGAACGAGAGTTGTAAAAGTAAAAGAGGTCTTCTGGAGTTACGCGGGAATCCCCGGCTTATAGTGACAAAACACAAGAATAATTCATTTTCCCTAATTTTTCTCATTGGAATATTGCATACAGTGTATTGGATACATTTCATGGAAAATTAGATATTCATTTAATACCCCCGTCGCAGCAGACCTGCGTACTCAGCGAATTTCCAAAGAATCTTGAGATTTAGTAGACTATTTTCCCCACAAACACCATAGGAATGAGTATGTAGGTTTGCTGCCATGGGATGTTGTTAGAAAATGTTAGTTTTGTTAGGAAATGTAATAGTTAGGTAAGGTAAATATCAAATTTTATCAATATTCGGCACTTTTTAATTTTCCCCATAAACCCCATGGGGTGAGTATGTAGGTTTGCCGCCATATGGGTGTTGTAAGAAAATATCAGGTAAACCCTACCTAGTGAATATACATACCAAATTGTATCAAGTTATTAAATAAAGAAGCATGATATAGGGTTTTGTTGATTTCCCATAAGATTAACATGGGAAACCTATTTTGGAATTTTCTCCATAACCTGTTAAGCGAAGTTAAAAATTCAAAATACTAAATTTTTTGTTTTGTTTAAGCTATTTTTAATGGTTCAAGTTAAAATTGTAGAATTTTGAAAATTAAGGTCCAAAACTGCCGAAAACCCATTTTTGACCCCTTTGAAACACCATAAAACCCCGTTCCCATAACCCGATCATGCTGGTTTGCGAACTCATGAAAATAGACCTGGTCTTACACCTTTATACCAAATTTCATCAAAATCGGAGGTTGCTGTCAAAAGTTATCGAGGCCACGGACATATATATAATTGAACGAATGGTGTTTTTAGCTTCTGGGGACCTCAAAACGAAAAAGTATTATGGTCCCGGACCTAGGTTTCACCATGACTACTACCATAATAGCGTATTCCTTATAGGGGAATCCGCTAAAATCCACATGTTAATTAGATTAACTTATGGTGATTTAACCTAGTCATCCTTGTTCTAAACAGAACTGTATCATAATTTACTTAGGGCCGTCCACACCCCCATTAGCATCAGGGTGGTTTAAGTGAAGTATTCCTTAGGGTAGCAATTTGGGGATGGTCGTTTTTTATTATTGTTTATGATAATTGGTAGCTCTCGATTATACAATTTAAAAGTGAATTGCTCAACCGGAAGTACCCAGCAGTCAAGTAAAGAATCGTTTATTTGGCAATTAAACAGAAAAATAGTGTTCTACTTCAGAAACCCAAAAATAGACATTCCACATGCAAATAATATTACAAATTATATTCCAGGAAGCTGGGCAACCATTAATATAAATTATTACATCTGGATCGCTAACTAATGCTGCATAAACGAACCGTTGCCCCCACCACTAGTTGGGGTTAGTCGGAGTAGATCCACCAATAATCAACTAACGATTTCAACTTAGGATCGAGATGTTTTGTTTATATTTATGGGTTCAAAAAGACAACAGTTAACTAGAAAGATGTATATCATTAGTTATACAAAAAAGTTTGTTTCATTTTAATGTTATATTTAAGCTTTGACTTGCAAATAAATAGCATAGTTTATTATGAAAAATCAGTGCTATTATAAAAAAATTGATTTTCTTTTCAATTATCAAACTTTGTATTCTGGCACTATACCAAATTACAGTATCATATGATTTTATGGCAAAAAAATTATTTCACAGGGAAATTTCCGTAGTGTTTGATGAGAAGTTCTCATTGGGAACACTGCCTAAATAAAAAGAAAGAAGCAGACGGAATGTGTCACACGCGCACGTAACACGTGTTCTCTAGTTTGTAAATATTGTTGTTGACTTTCAACTTCCAGGGACTTATACTTAAAAAATTTCATTATTAATAATAGTTACGTTATTTATTCGGGTTGGTTAAGAATTTACATTATATTAGAGTGATTTATTATTCGTTGAGCTGGATGAATACTATATTCCTCGATTCTTGACTAGAATGGTGATTAGAACTTGTCTATTTGACTAATAGGCCTAGTTATGGATAGATATTAATTTCCGGACGTTTGATTTTTCTTAACTATTCAGGTTATAACCCTTTCAGTTAACTAACAATCCCTTAGATTGTGTAATCGAAATGAAGTTTATTACAACTCCTGTTGAAACAGACCTGCCACATTGCAAAATGAGGACCGGAAGACTAAGTGAAATTAACAGGATTCCAAATTCTGTATTCTTGACGCCACTGCTCTTGTTGTATACCAAGGTAATTTTATGTCTTAGTTGGTTGTGGTTAGCCTAATTAGATAGTATAACCTTAAGGTAAAATTGAGTGTTGATGGCCGGGTTCAAAAAAAAAAAAAAAAAAAAAAAAAAAAAAAAAAAAAAAAAAAAAAAAAACAGTATGGATTTATGTACAGTAGCCTGCATTTAACATAGGTACTTTTTGATGTTTCTATTATAGGCATAAAATATAATGTTAATCAAGTATGCTTATTGTATCTAACTTAGATCCTCAAGGTGGGTTTGCACCAGAGTCAACCACCAAAAGTTGACAACTCTTATTGAAAACCTGAGTTGGCAACCAGATAAATTATTAAAGTCATCAACCAAATAAGATTTTGTCTTTTCCTTTTGTCGCCAACCCTTTTTCCAAAATTACAAATAGGCCTAAAACTTATAAGGAAAAATTGTAATTGGCGATTTAGGGGTATTTAAAAATGACTACCGGCAGGCCCTAACAATTTATTGGTCTATTCTTGTATATAGGCCTAACTCCTCAAAAAATGTTGATAGGCCTATGCTAAGTCTCATTAAAATCTAGAAGTATTAACGAATCAATGTGCAGTTACGATAACATACCTGAGACATGAGACGTAGGCTAATATCCTACATTAAAAACATAACATCGCTTTTTAATGTTAGTACAAAAACGTCCAGCACTATAAGGGCCTTCAAAAATAAGTTAACTTAAAACTTATAGCCTATTTTTTATTTTTTTTATTTACCGTTATAAACTAAGTTGCACTAACTTAATAGGCCTTAAGTTAAACTTTTTAGGCCTACAATATTTCTGATGAAAATAAGTTAGGCCTTAACTTATATTTATTCCATCATGCATACAATGTAAACTCTTTTGTAAAAAGAGGTCAAAAGCGCTTTCATTGTAAGCATGATGGATTAAATATAGGCCCTAACATAAGTTTATTTTCATCAGAACTATCAAGTCCCTACAAGGGTCCCAAGGAATTTTCGTAATTTTTTATTTAAAAATAAGTTGATATGAAACTCCATAACTAAACTTAAGGTTTAAATTAGTAGATGAAATACCACAAACCCGACCTGAAAAGGATGAACATGTAAACAGATAGACTAACTTAAAGAACACTTTTTCAGAACAGCATAGACTAACTCTCTATGAAAAAAAGCCTGAATACATTGGTAGAAAAATTTTCCAGTCCCTACCTAATGTAATAAAACTAAAACCAATAAGTTTAGACTCTGTAAACAAATTCAAGAGAGATCTAAAACTTTTCCTAACATTCAAAATAGTTTTTACATCTTAGATGAGTTTTTCAGATTTAAATCAAAATAGCTTACTTAGCCATGCAACCACATTAAATTTCCATGGTATGTTTCCGTACTGCCTGACTTTTTCTCCCCTGGCCTAATTCCTAGAAATCGGCTAAGGCTTCTCTTTTAGGAAGCCCCCCTGACGCTCCCAAAACTCTGCTGAGTCAACGGGAAGGAAACAAAGTATCAAGTAGTAAAAAATTGCTAGTAATAAAATGTTAGGGTATAAAATCATAATCAAAAGTCTTGAAAGAGCGATAACAAGACTGAATCTTCAAATGTTTTTCTGGGCTCGGGTGGTTTGAAGTTTTTTAACAACTTGAATCGCATGTGCGACTTTAGGGCTTTGCCCTATGGTATGTCAAAGTAGTGAAGTAACATGAAAATGAAAAGTAATTACTGATAAATCATTTAAAAGAAAACTAAAGAATGATCTATTTATTAACTTTTTCAGGGTGGAAGTGTAGCGCATCTAACACGTGAAGTTCTTGAAATGGTGACTGACATTTCTTCACAAGCTCTGCAAATTCCACTGTCCAACAGTTTTAAATGCTATAATAGTGTCAAAAACTTTAAGGGTGGAATGTCTAAATTTATTGGCCTTAATGTAAGTATACTAAACTACATTACTGAAACTAGGCGTAGGTAGTCATTAATCTTTAGTTTTAATTAGGAATAGGTCGATTCCAAACGTCGATTCTCGATTCCGCCGATTCTCACGGTCAGAATAAATCGAGAATCGACCACCTAAAGTCGATTCCGACGATTGTAGCTACAGCCGCGATCGCGTCGATCGCGATCGCTAGCGATGTCCGTAGGCCTACAAAAACTCCTGTATCTCCTGAACTAATTGTCGTAGAAAAACAAATTATGGCCTATTTTTTTTGTCTAATATTCACAAATCGATAGGAAAACCAATCTAAGTTGAACGACTATAAAAATATGTTAATTAATGTTATAATGTGTTTACAATAAAAAACTTTAAAAAAAACAACATGCTTTATTACATCATTGACATATACTAATTATTTTACTGCTAATTAGGCTTCTATTATTTTACTTTATTATGTATGTTAATTTGTTTTCATTAAATTATACACATTTATTTTGTATAAGATAAGCATGTCAGTATTATAAAAAATTGCTATAAAAATTCAAACTAAAACAATAATATAAAAACAAAATGTAATTAGGCCTATCTTACTCAAAATTTCTGTCCCTACAAAAAAAGGAAGAATACTGCTACATTGATTATTCAACACTAGGTAACTGGTATGCGGTAGGCCTAGTACATAATTTTTTATAAAAAGATCTAATAACTTAGTCGGTTTATTTCAATATTAAAATTAAATGAAGTTAACTTACTCATTGTTCTGTAATCTAGTTGCAAGTTTATTTTTTCAAGTTTTTATGCCATGTAGGCCTATTATAGTTTTTAAATTGTTTTCAACTATGTCAGGTTGTGACAAACTGTGTATTTGACAGTTTTGTATGAGTATTTTTTTATTTTATGGCGCTGAGGATGTATTTATTGTTTTGTAAATAAATATAATTTGTTTAGACTTTACAATTCATTATGTTAAGTTACTTTGTTAACCTGTTTACTGTTAGGAATCGTTGGAATCGGAATCAAGAATCGGGAATCGATTGGGCAAGAATCGGGATCGGAATCGATAAAAAGTGGAATCGACTCATCCCTAGTTTTAATAAATTATTTATTATGCCGTACTACCTATTTTATTAATATTAGCATCTATTTTATAACATTAAGTTAATTTAGTTTACATCATTAAGAATTTCATAAAAATTGTTACTGAAGTTTCATTCTAAGATTGTAATTTATTATAAACTGGCTAGTGCCTATGGTTTTTTTGAACGTAGGTAGGTAGGGCCTATGGCATGTGTGTAACAACTGTTCTGTATTGGTGTGTTATTTAAACAAGTAATAATTAGAGTTCAAACCAACAAATTTTACCCTACTTACATAATTTCTTTTTTATATTCAAATCCCCTCCTCGATGTTCACCAAGTCCCTTGATTACCTTGTGATCCCTCTAATTATCTAAATAACATAGCTTACCGCACCAATATTAATTAGCCTGTTGTTTACCTGCTGTAAGTAGGTCAGCCTAGAAGTGTACCAAAAAATTTAAACTGTCAAACATACTTACGGTCATTTAAATTTTTCTATTATGATAGTAATAATATTTAAATAGGTTGACGAATTTCCCAAGACCAATGGTGTAGGCGAGGGGGAAGAGGGGCTTACATCCTCGGGCTTACTTAACTTAATATGTTAAATATTCATGGAACAGCTAATTATCCAATACTTTAATCTCAATACCGGTACTGCAAATTCATTTGTCAAATTATGTGGTGAGACGGTGAGACACAGCAAAGAACAGAAATATATTTTCAATTAGGCATAAGCTTTGTTCCTTTCTTTATACTTTCTAAAAAAATGCCTCAAAACATAAATGTCGTTTGTCGTTTGGACTGTTTCCCATTAAATGTGGATTTACACAAAGCCTGCCATGTCTATGCCATGTTAATACCTTTCAGTTTTGACAACTGGTCGCTGCCGTGCCCCTATCGTGACGCTGCTGGTGCTCTGGTTTTGAGCGCATCACCGGACCAGATAGTTGTTAAAATGGACACATAAGATGTAGATGTAGTCATCACGACCGATATTTATGTATTTTTACATATATTTATCTCACAATTATTTATATTAGTTATTAAATTATGTTTATATAATTATAATACTTTATATATTTTTATCATAGTTGTGAGACAGATAATAGAGCAGGATACTCGTGGACCAAAATCACCAGTTGTTCCTTCATGTCCTACTACATTAACCTGTAAAGAACGAGGAATGAACTGCACAACGAAATGCGAGCTAAGCTACCCATGGTGACTTCGGTCGTTTTTGTACAGATTCAAATATTACTGAATGATGAACTACTGATGAAACAATTGATGATGAGATGCCGGCTGGGCACAGACTCGGGTCATCTTTATAACATGCTCCTGCTGTTCCATTGTCTGTCGCGAACCGGTTGCCTGCTACGAATCGCCCTCAAGTGCAATCCGATGAAAACGGAAGAGGCACGGCAGGGGCCTCTGGCCATGGGCACAGCAGACTATGTGAAAACCGCAAACCTGCCGTTTTATAAAAATTAAATAAGTAATCCATAAAAGTGATTTGTACTGAAACAGCATGGCAGGGACATGGCAGGCTATGTGGTAGTCCACCTAAAAAAATTTTAAAATGCCGATATAAAAAAGTATCTCGTCAAAAGGTAAATCAGGTAAAATATGTTAAAGTGTATTACTAAACAGCAATGAAAACATTTATTTGTTCAATTATAACCTAAAAACGCAATGTAAATCTTGAAAGTGTATTTCAAGAACATTTTACACAAAATCACACTGATGAGAGATATTGCCACAGTAGCATTGATGAATTATAGAAGGTGTCAAACCAATGAATGTTGTTCTTGATGTTAACTGAAAACTTTGTTTAAAGGTCTATTCACTTTCACAAAAGAATAAGCCATTCTTTGTCAGTAACAAAGCTACACTTCATCCGATTCATCACAACCACTCTTCAGTCATATAAAAGTCACAATAAATTACACACCACATTGTGTTTAAAGTCGTGAAGTATATAAATGGTGGACTGACATTAATAATTTAGTGTCATGTACAAACGATAGTCTCCTAGTCCTAGTAGGCCTACTTATATTTAAGGGCGCGCTCTACCCATCTGCCGCACGCGGATGCCATTGTTTAGAATCTCTGTGTTTTTTGCCCCAGTTGTAAACCGATTTAAAACATTTTGGTGTCATTCTTTTCGTAAAATAATTTTGTACCCCGCTATCATCTGAAAATTTCGATATTAATTCAAATTACTAAGCAGGGTGCTTGATAATAATGTTGAAATAAGCGGTTTTGTATAAAGTTTTAACAAATTAAAAACAATTTTTGAGAAAAAATAAGACGATACGTGGGTACAATATAATCTTAAGAACAAGAATCTGCAATAAGATTGGTAAAAAGTTTATAGATAACGATGCAAGAAGGGAGATGCGAAAGGTGCACAATTTAAAACACATCGTAATTAGACCACCGATCGATTTCGCACTAAAACCAAAAAAAGCATGAAAGTACGGTAACAAAATTAAAAATCACCCATCATATATTTTCCAAAATGTGAGATTCCGCGTATAGAATGCAGTTAACAGTCTCGCTCGACGATTTTGACGCCGAGGTAGAGTGCACCCTTAATCCTATTTTACTATCTTGGGTTTTGATAGTTTGTAGGCTATTGTTCTTTTGGGATGATTATTCAGAATATTTTTTGGTGTTGGTGTGTAGTTAGAATTTTGTGTGCAATCCACTATGTGTGGGCTTTGATTAAAGTTTAAGTTATTTGTTCCACTAAAAACTATAATTGAAAATCATTAGCGAAAGTGTTAATTCACTAACCATAGTTAACATGTTAACTGCCAATATATTGAAATATATTTTTAAATTTCATCAGGAGTGCTTAACCTATTGCACAGTACAAGATCCCGCTGAAGAAACAAGAGGGGGATTCAATGAAAAAAACAGCATCAGTGTGTGGACCAACATTGGAAGACAGCAGATGACAGCAGACAAGTGTGTATTTTATAATTACTAGCTAAATGGTCGTGTTCCGCTACAGTTAAAGTTGACATGCTAAAAGTAAGGCTATTAAAATAAAACAAACTTCTATTACTGACTATTAAAAGGCTAGCATTGTTAACCCTCAAGCAGGGGCATCACCTGTAGAACGGATGGGGGCACATTTTTTACGTGATTTTATAACAAAATATTGTATTTAAATATTGACGAACGTTATCAGAAAGCACATATCTTTGTTGACACCATACTTTTTTAACTTAATACTGTCCGTTTATGTGTTACGTGTTGTGTGCGTGTAATTTTAACATTTTGACGCGGCTTCATCGCCAAGATATTCTAACCCCAATTTGATGGCAACCTGCAGAAAAACGAAGGCGCTGATGATGGCCTAGAGCCGAAACACGTGTTCGCCATTCATAATTCAAAGGATTGTACGACGTAAGTAACAAAATTTAATTGTAATTCAACAATCCAGGCTACTATAAAAATGAATATTAACTTAATAGGTTTAATATTTCCGTTAAACATAGTACCGTAGGTCTAAGTAATTTTATAATGTAATAGGTATCACTATGTTACGGGAGAGAGCGCATGCAGAGGTTTTTTCCACATAAATACAAAATTATATATCAATGCAAACAAAATATATTTAATAATAGTTGGTTTTAAATGAAGTCATACATAAAAACATACTTACATACATAGAATAACCCATAACACAGAAAGTTTGACAAGGAAATAAACTCTGCACTGAGCACACGGAAAAAACCTCTTCAAACAGACTCCGCATCACTGAATGTAAATAAAAATCAACTGAAGGTTGACAATGGAGTATAATAGCTTAAGGTGATTCTCGGAATGAGGTACGTAAAGTACTAGGCCGGACGCTGGTGTCGACGCCCATTATGAAAGAAAGAAAGAATATTTATTTCTCAAACTGCTTTACAATAACACAAAGTATTTTACATTATACATGTTAACTACCTACCTTTTAACACTATGTATTACCAATAAACATTATTTACCCTTCATCAGTGTTAAATGCAACGCAAGAATGAGAAATCTAGGGCCTCAAAAGGCAAAGCCCGTACTGAGGTTCCAACACAAAATTAATAGTAATAAATGAGGCAGAGAGCGAACAATTCAATACAAGTAAAAATATTAACTTAGCAGTACCTTAATTAAAAATTACTCGAATTCTTAATAAGGTTAACGCTGTACATGGCATTTCAAGATTTATGTATTTCTTATTATAAAAAAATTGAAAAAAAACACACACACACTTTGCTAACTATACAAATATATATAAAGGAAATAAACACTATTGACATTGTTTTACTGGCTACTTAAGAACTTTAATGACGAAATGTATGTTTTCATGTGATAACAACGAAATTTTTAATTTTTTTGAAAACAATTTTAAACTTTTGCAATCAGTTACTGTAGAGGGAATATTATTCAACATTTTTGGACCTAGAAAACAATAACAATTAGTAAAAAATACGAGATTAGGCTTAGGTACGAATATTCTTTGCTGAGTTCTTAGTTTTCCCCTATAAGTTTTATGTACAATAGGCATCATATTACCACTGACAACATAGAAAATCCTTAGTACCTTAAAGACAAACATATATTTAAGAGGAAGGATATTTAAATTAACAAATAGAGGGCGAGATGGTTCCATCCTGCTTTTGCGTTTTATTATTCTGATAAAATTTTTTTGAAGTACATACACAGATTTCAAGTTGGTTTCATAGGCCCCACCCCATCAAAATATTCCGTAATCTAATCTACTATTGACTAAAGAATAATAAAACAATCTTAGTATTTTTTCGGAGCACATATTTTGTAAAAAATAAAAATATCTTAGGCATCCACATAATTTTTGTTTCAATTGTTCCAAATGAGTTTTCCAATTTAACTCCTGATCCAATACTAATCCCAAATATTTTATCTTATCTGTTCGCTGCTCAGTAGCACATTTTGTAGAGCATTCAGTATTATTACATAAACAATCTATACACTTATAACGTACAGAATTGAAAAAATGTTTTTCGTTTCTAAGTGAATGAATGTTTATTTTAACGAAAACTATTCATGCGGAGAAAAACTACCCGCTCAAGGGTTAACTGAATTTTACTTTTCCTTAAGACTTGCATTTCCCAAAAATTAAAAGAGCTATAAATAAGTCATAACCCTGGGTACAATTGTAAATTTGAAGGGAATTCGGCAAATCTACACATTATTACCTTTAATTTTACATATGATGGTGAAGATCGGTCCAGTAGTTACTGAAAACTCAGCGTTTTAACTGTGTATATATAGGATAGGGGCTGTAACCCTTGCTTTACCACAAAAATATAACTATTACCAAAAAAATTAAATTTCTGTTGACATATTGGAAGAACTTTTTTCTTCTGCTCACTTGCTTCCTTTTGGGATTAGCTAGTGTTACACTGCTCATTTATTTAATATTTTCTTGTGAAATAGTTACTTGTGCTTTATTTGGGACTAAAATACAATTTTTTCTCCCTGAAGGGAAACTGTTGTCGCCCTTGGCTATGCCTTCGGGCGACCCTGAGGGAGAAAAGTACTTTAGTCCCTTGATGCACACAACATTTTTCCTCCACCTACACGAATAGCATTTAGGCCTACCGTATATAATTTAACTTTACCTTCATATGATCCCTTGCTCCATCAAGCTGGATCAGTCATATCAACATAAAAAACACAAGGTAGGCTATATCATTTTTAAAGAACACAAAAACAAAATAGAATTTAATCCTAGTCAAAAGTTTTACACTTATGTTTTGGATTTCTTAGGTTAATAGCATACCCAAGCGAAATGTAAACAAACACGTACACTGTTCACTGCTGACAGAATGGTCAGCAATGAGCAGTAGCTACAGCTGCTATTAGTAAACAAAGAGTAACGATACAAATACAAGTAACAGCTGACTGTGGCTCATGTTCTTTTCAATCTCTCTTTTAATGTTATTCTTATGTTACTAACTTTAGCCCCGTGGTACAAAAAAAGTTGAGTTTTCCCTAGGTAGAAAAATTAAGTATTCAAGTCACATGGGATAAAAACTAGTACTTTATACCAGCCGTCACGAGAGAAGTCAGTTGAGCTGTAACCAACGGGAATTAAGCGCGGTGTTGCCACATTGAACGCCGGTTACCAATATAAACGTAAATCATTGAAGATCACCTGATTATAAAACTGTTTCTAATGTGTACATCTCGTGTTTTAAACATGTAGCATATTGTACATTGAAAACAAGAAAGGTTCGTAGTTCATGTGTTTATGTTTGGACATCATCATGCATTTACAAAATTACAATTTGAAAAACGATATTGAGGGTGAATAGCTTGTCATAATGTAGGCTATCTTTTTTTCATGTGTTGAGTTATCTTGAAAACCTATGTGGGTACTGTCCTCTGTCGTAATAAGACAACTTTTTACAGTAGCGGCTCGTGGCCCGTGCGTTTGCACGGAAGCGCCGCTCCTGGTGGAGGGATCGGGAAGCGAAAGTCCAAGGATCGCTACTGCTTGAAGAACCAAATGAAACAAAAAACAGCAGTTTGATAATTTGAAGGATCATTTTTCATCAAACTATTTATCTTGATGAGGCAAGAGTGCAGATCAAGTGTCTTGTCTGATTTTGAAACTCTAGTTTAGATACGCGAAAGACCTCCCCCTTCCCCCTTAAAAGACTTGAGCGCCCTTCTAGATGGCCGGTGCCTTCATTTGGATGTAGGTGCCTCCTTTAGATAAAAATGTGCCAAGAAGTTCCTACACAACTTCTGTTAAAGTTACGTGCTCATTGGGCCGGTTCGGTACGGGCGGGTGGAAGGGCACCGCACTGGCGGATATCCTTTTTTTCTTTGCATCGTCCTGAACATTCGCACGCTCCATCAAAAGAGATTATCAAAGGAGAGTTAGCTAAGTAACATCATGTGGCCAAAAAAATATGGTCATAAATTAAATTTTTTTTCTAGAGAAAGAATAAGATAAAAACAATACTTCCATCATGTTTGTAGGCTTATTATTCCGAGAGGATTCAAGTACTCTAAATGCCTCATAATGTTAAACTTGTGGTATTATCCATTAAAACTATCAACTTAAATATACCCATCTTTTGTAAAGTAGTTTTCACGTAATAACGACGATCCCGTATCGCCGACCGGAGGGTACGCGCACCACAGGTGGCCGTATAGCCGGCACGGCCGCAGCTTGAAAACTTCCTAAAATTCGCTCGCCCAACTTTTTGCAAGGCAGTGGAAGGTGCAGATCGTCAGGGAGTGTTTGTGCAGTTCCGTACTGACCTACTGCACTCTCATAAAATTCAATACCACTGACTTTTGAAATTTGCCGTAACACTTGTCAGTAACTGTTTGTGCCGTGCCGCTCCTGTTGTTCACATGACGCCTATTTCTTTACGGATGTGAACGCCCTCTTCATGGACACCTTGCTGAAATAAAGGCCCCCTATGTTAATAAAAGGCTGTCAAAAGATAAATATGTCCTTATTCCTTCAAAGAAACCCCTTGGTTTCATTTTCCTTTAACCCTTAAATCAGGATACGAAATCAAATGTCAATGTTAAACTAACATTTTTTAAGCGTTTACAATTGATCGTGTTGTCCTGAATTTATCTTTCACCTTCTTAAAAAAAAATTGTAATTTTGTTAGAAATTATTCAAACCGCAGACTTAATAACACTAGATATATGGAATCATAGCATATTTTGCCTCAGGATCTAAAATTAAATTTTTGAAAAAATAACGTATCACAATTATACTTCTTTTTTTAGTTAAAAAATAAATAATTGTTCTGCCCTTAAACAATGCAAACAATCAAATAATACAATAGGCTTTGTCATATAGGATAGCTTTCTGGTTGGCTACAGCATTTTACTTGGACAGTATAACCTATAGTTTCGTGATTTGAATGATGTTATTTCTACCGTGGTTCATACCAACTAAAACTTCACCCAAATTTCTAGAAAGATAACAAATGAACAAATAACAAGTGGTAGACCTACATAATTAGGAAATAAACAACTGCCGGCTTACGGAGCTAAATATAGGCTCGGGCCTAACAGTTAAAAATTATTTGACAAAAACAATAACATAACAGGAACATTGAATAACACAATAACAGTAACAGTTATAAAATAACAGTAACATAAAAAAAAAACACAAATATAATTTTGTGGATTTAATATTGTCGACTACTTGATCCTTTATTCATTATTTTACACAATGTATTGATGCTTGAATTCTTGGAATCAGAACATCGTTGCCGGACTTGCCATGTTGTCTGCTCAGCCAAGAAGTGCCTCTCTCCTGTGCCGGCGGCCCTGTTGTTGCTGTTCATTTTCCAACAGTTTATCCAGGTGTATTATTGTCCGGAGATTTCCAATAATTGTTTAACTTTTCTGATATTTTAATAGCAATATTTTAATCGGTTTTGGGGGGGGGGGTAGTTTATTCAGTTAATGACTGGGGACTTTCGTTTTCTTGATTTTCCCGGTGATGAAAAAGTTGGTGTTGGCGACTCTTCAAAAACTGACAGTATTGCCTACTTATTTATTATGTTAACTGTCTTTTTTCACTAATCTTGCAACCAATAGCACATTATTTTCCAGTTTGATTACAATTAAGTTAACACATTCACGAAATGACGGAAAGGTAAGCGAGCTGTTCCCAAAAAACAATAAACGTTGCACACATGTTCCGTTCTGCACCGTTAACCGTTTTTTCTTTTTTAATAGCAAGTGATGCGGGAGTTGATCCATATTGAAACAACCACAAAATTTACATTTACACTAAACGAATATGATACATAACATTCAACACTTACTCTAAAAAAAATCAGGGTTTCAAAAGAGATTGTATTTTGGATTGTTTACATATTTTTGTTTACATTTGGAAATGTTATTATTAATTTACAATATGTGATTTGTGCAATTAGGCCAGGTGAATAACGGCAACATCGCTTGAATTTCATTCGTTGGTCCAAAATCACGTGACCATTAGGCCCCGCCCTCAACGGACTTCTCTCGTGACGGCTAGTGTAGTACTCTATTCCAAGGAGTAAAACACGGCTTTAAATAGTAAATAGAAGGTGGAGGAAAAATAATAAACATTTAAGTGGAACACACTTTAACAACCTTACATTACTTAAAAAAAGATGTCAAAAAGGTGTCTTGTGGTTGTTTAAAAACCTTGTGTCAGCTATTACCAGAGTTTTAATTCATATCAATAATATTATTTAAATATTGTTGGTTTATAGATATATGGACATGATGGAAGCGTTTAGGCCAGATATGTACCACTCCCTATGTGATGGAGACACCAACAAACATTCTTCTCGGAAACGAGCCTCCAAGGCAGTCAATGTGACAGGATCTATGTTCAAGACATGTGCAGAGAGACATGCCCAGTCCGAGGTAGTTTACAGCTGACAGTATTTTCTATTTATATATACTTTACAGGTAAAGATAATTATTTATTTATTTTTAGTGAGCGCTCATTGCAGGTAAAAATGGCATTTGCGTGCAGTGCACCCTCCACACTGCATCCAGATTACAACCTTGGTTGCAATTTCCAATTATGAGCCAACATGCTGTGGAATTGGTCCTACACACACAACTAAGCGTACATAGTAGTAAAAACACTAGAGCTGTCACCGCATCACTACAATCGATCCGAACTTCTCCTAATTCTGACATTGCAATATGTGGCCTCTGTCCCTTTAAGGGTTTTCCTTAATTTGTGCTCATTATATCTCACCTTTTCTGTAGTGGGTCATTTGTGACAACCGTCACTCCTTTTCCGAGGCAGTAAGAACAGAACAATGTCCGCCACTGCCTATCAGTTGTTATCATCGTGGGGCATCGTCTCCATGAGGTTTTCAGAGGAGAGATTGGTTACAAATAGAACCGAACGTGATTCCTTCCTTTTTAAATCAACGGCACACATTGCAAGTCTGTTGCATGTCATCTTCATTGTGTCCGCAGTACCTGCATCTGGGTGAGTTGGCATTACCCATTCTATGGAGGTACAGGCAGAAGTATCCACTACCCTTCAGGAGTTGGGTGAGGTAAAAGTATAGGCCTTCTTCTCCATGGCCGCGGCAAAGAAGCATATTTAAAGATAAGCATATTTATCTTGGCCGCGGGCCACAGAGATTATGAGCGAGATATGTGCGTTAATAGGAGCTATACAAAGGATTCATAGCGATCTTCCGATTTTCCTATTGAAAGTGCAGACAATAAATGCACGCCTGGTGAGCAATCAATCTCAACCAAGCCAGGGCTCCTGCATGCAGGAGACCCTCTGCATAAGATCTGCAGCGCAGGCACCCCACTCACCAGCTCTGTGGTTGCCCCCCTCCCACAAAGGCGCGGCTGGAAACGAAGCCTGGGTAACCCCATTCCATCTCGGGGCAATAAAAATCCCAGGTACGGCCAAGGGGCGGTGAACAAGTGTAGAAGGTGACAGAGCAAATCTCGCATTCCTGGATTGACAAAACCACCGGCTTAGACATGGGCAATTCTGATGAAGAAATTGACCCCTTTAAACCAAGAACCTCTTTGGGAAGGTCCCCAAAATCTAGTGAGGAGAAGGCACTAGCTAGATTACAAACCCATGCAAATACATTAGAACAAGCAACATGCAACTTACAAACTAATCAAGCATCAAGCATGCAAAGTACACCAAACGATAGTAAAATTAACAAGAGAAAAGAAAGAACACCGGAATTAGAGGAAAACAAAAGACCGAAACAAAATGATGATAACAGCTCTGAAGAATCAGAAGTGGAACAAGATGAATCTTTTCCAAACGAATCCATAATAAATGGCTCTCTTGAGCTTCTGTCCACTCTCTTTGTCACAATATATGTAAGCAAGAAGCCAATGGATAAGAGTCAAAGCTCGCAATGTAACAAACTAATCATGCAAGCTAAAGAAGACTACATGCAACTCAAAATGAGACATGCTACACTGCAGGGAAAATATTACGATGTTACCAAAATAAATAAGCAATTATCGCTCTGGCTCACTTTCCTCCAACCTATGCAAATGTTACCAAAAACAATGACATGCTTACAAACCAAAAAAGGAAACCTGACACTGAGGTATTACTGATATATCCTAAAGATGACAATAAAGAGCAATCATCTGAAGAAACAAAAAACGTGGTGCAAAGCATGCTTAAACCAACTCAAAGTGCTCTTAAGATCACGAGAATAACAAAAATCAGGAACGGCAGAGTTGCTGTGGAAGTGCATCCAAGCCAGACTGGTATAATAAAAAAATCAATTAAGGAATTCATGCGACATAGCAACACCAAAGAAAAGGAGACCGAAGATTAAAATCTTCGACATGCCAACTGCTTCTGATGATCAAAATATGGAAACCATCAGAGCACAAAATTTCCCGGATATGACAAAAGATCAGTTCTCTGAGAACTTCAAACTGATTCTTAAGAAAGGCCCGAAGGGACAGTCTTCTGCTCAGTGGGTAGTAGAAATTAGCAAAGACCTTAGGAAGACCATTGCATCCAATGGGTTCAGAGTCTTCCATAGTTGGAGGTCCTGCCGAGTGGTTGACTTTCTGATCATCACTCAATGTTACAAGTGTCAAAGATTCGGGCATCTATCTAAAGACTGCAAAGAGTCCAAAAGCACTTGCAGCCACTGCTCTCGGGAAGGGCATGAGTTTAAAGAATGCCCGGAAAAAGAATGGAACTATAAATGCTCGAACTGCAGCAGGGCTAATTTGGACAACAAACATTGTGTCAACTCATCTGATTGTCCGGTATTCAAACGAGAGCAACAAAGATTGCAATCACAAATAGATTATGGCAACTAGACACAACATGCAACACATGCAAAATAATCTAGACATGCAAATACATAACCCACAACTATCAGGACAATCATACCAACAACAACAACAACAACAAAACATAAACACAAACATGCAAAGAGAAAATGTAATCAAACTAGGACAATTGAACTTACAGAATTCCAAGGCAGCCACATCCGAAGCCAGACAAATCATGCTTGATAACGACATCGACATCATGCTCGTTCAAGAGGCCTACTCAAGGAGTGGCAAAGTCGTTGGATTTGGACTCCCGTCAACAAATACGATTATAGGCAACCGATCTGATAATCAGAGACCCATGGTAGCCATAGTCGTCAAGGGTACTTTCGAACCCCTCGAAATGGTTCAGCACATAACCACTCATTTTGCAGTGACAAAAATCAACACCATGGTTGGGCCACTAACAATCATATCTGGCTATTTCCAATGTTCAGAACGCATTGAACCTTATCTTGAACAGCTTGGAACCATAATCAATCATATGCCTGGTGAAATGATCCTGATCGGCATAGACGCCAAAATGCCAAATCTACATATTGGTTCTCCAACGAAGAAGACGATAAGGAAGATAAGTTGGCCGAATTCATTGATACTCATGCTTTGATCGTTCTGAAGGAAGACTTCCAACCATCTACACACTCAAGTGGATCGAATATTGATGTCACCATGTGTTCAAATGAACTTGCAAAATACTGTGGAGCATGGACAGTCCATGACGGTCAGAGTGCCAGTGACCACAGATTGATCACTTTCGACATTAAGTTGAAACAAAGAAGACTAATGAATATAAATAACAGATACAACATAAGATAAGCAAATTATGACAACATAAATACTGACCTGCAAACAAGATTTGCAAATCTGGAAGAAGCAATTCATGCAAGCGAGGACAATGCTGAAGATCTAGCAATGCAGCTAACAAATGAAATTAAAAGGTCATGCAACAGGAATATACCATTCCTTAAATCAAGGACGAAAATTGTCCCATGGTGGAGCCCGGAGTTGACAGAGTACAAAAGGAGGGTTAATAGGGCAAGAAGATCCTATCAAGCCAGCTGCGAATGCCGCATGAAATTGGTCAAACAAGGCATCTACAGACGTGCTTCAAATGATTACAAAAACAAAATACAAGAAGCAAAAAAGAAAAGTTGGGAAGCCTTTGTCAAGTCAAGCGTAAATCTAGATCCGTACGGTATTGCATACAAAATTAGTGCGGACAAAATCAAACTTAAAGAAGTATTAACCACAATAAATAAAGGTCATGCACACACAATAAATACATTTGACACTATCAATCACCTGATGGAAGAATTAATCCCACAAGAAAACATAGACATGCAACTTACACAAGAACAAGAGATAATCAGAAACAACAAGCATGCAATAAATTCAACTAACCTGGACATGCCTTTTACAGACGATGAGCTCGTACATGCTTTGAGCAAAGCCAAGGCCAGAAGAGCGCCAGGACCAGATAAAATCCCGGTCGAAGTGTTCAAAGAAATGAACCATGCAAATAGAGACACCATGTTGAAGCTTTACAATAAATGCTGGAACTATGGAAGGTTTCCTAAGATCTGGAAACAGGCAAAGATAAAAATCATAAGGAAAAGTGGAGTCAGGGACTGGGGCATGCCATCATCTTACAGGCCAATGAGCCTGTTGCCAGTTGCAGGAAAAGTCTACAAAAGACTCATTGCCAAAAGGCTCATGGATCACGTTGAATCAAACAACCTGTTAAGCGACAGTCAGTTCGGGTTCAGGCCTGGCTGGGGCACAATCGATGCCGTCAAAAGACTCAAATCCACTGTGGACGAAACCGATCAGAAGTACGTGATCGCCATCTTGATCGATATAAAGGGAGCTTTTGACTCCGTATGGTGGCCAACAGTCCATGACAAACTTAGAAATCTAAACACAAGCAAGAACATACAAGAAGCTATTATCGCTTACCTTTCCGAGAGGGAAATGTTTATGGAGCATGATGGGGACAAGGCCACAAGACAGATGAACCTTGGTTGTCCACAAGGCTCGGTCCTTGGTCCTCTACTTTGGAACCTGACTTTCGACAACCTCTTAAGAGAAGAACTCCCAGAACGTATTTCAGTCATTTGCAGATTACGCAGCCTATGTTATAAAAGGCAAGTCAAGGCGAGACCTTGAGAGCAAAGGGAGACAGGTCTGTGAGATCCTGACACGATGGGCAAATAATGCGAGAATGACAATCTCCGCGCAGAAGACCCAAGGCATCATCTTAAAAGGGAAACTAATTGGAAGGCCGCCTCACATAGTCCTTGAAGGAAGAGGAATCACCTTTGGATACTACCTAAATACATTACGCATTGTTACAAAACCATAATGAATACATACTATTCATTGACTAAGTTCATAGCGTGTGCTCCCAGCAGTTTCAGCGGCTGTCGCTAGAGTCTGTCAGTATCCGTTGTCTCGCAGATAAAAAATTCACATAGAGCTTCACCCACTCCCATTTTGCGCCTTTATTTTCAGTCTGATGAAAGTGGGAGGGGTTTAAATGAAAGATATAAACTTGGACTTTTTGGTTCGCTTTTTGATTTTGTTATATTTTTAATGCACACTAAGCTATGATGGTCTAAATTAATCAACTTTGAACCCTAATAGCTTAATATGAAGTTAAAATATAACAAAATTACAAATAAAATCAAACAGCCAAAGATTTTTTCTTTCATTAAAAACCCCTCCTACTTTATTTGACTTAAAGGCGCAAAATAATAGCAGGCGAAGCACTGCATGACGTTCTGAGACCCCCTTTAAGCCCCTCTTTAGAATTAAAACATATTTTTTATGAGAAAAGTTGTTGATAAAAAATTTACTGTACCACTTATTGTTTAAAATTTTATTTATAAAATTTATTCTTAAAATTTTTATTCTTTTGAAATGTTGTTCTTGTGGTCTGATAATGCCTTAGCAAACTCTGATCTGGTTCATTACCTTCACGTCAGATACAAATTTTAAGATTACTGGATTTTTACTTCTTATGTACTGTTTAACTTCCACCCTTCAGCGAAAAAACAAAAAACTACATCGTTTAGTAAATAAGTTGGTCTAAAAATTTTAAAATATAAAAAGCATTAAAAATTAATAAAATGTCTTATGTACCAAATTTAATTGTTAACATCATCAACATATCTGTACGAACATATCTGTGAACATAGTGTGATGTATTCAGATTCAAACTAAAGTCTTTACTCAGAGGAAGCAAGATGAACTATTTAAAAAAAAGTACTTATTAAGCCATGGAAAAAGTTTGTTACACTCTAAGATTTTCAGAATTGTTGTTGTGTTTAGAGCCTAAAACACAGCATTCTGCTAGGGGTGGTGGAGGGGGGCTACAACCTTCACTCCAGGAGAGATGCTGCCTGCAAGATGGCTGCCTGCCCTGAAGCGCAGGGTTACGTCATTGACGGTCTACATAACAATGGCGAGAGTGTCGAGGACATAAGTTACAACACAATCCGTCCAGTCATCACTGAAACATTGGTGAGTAAATTGACTTTAACAGTACCTATCACAGTTAGATTCGTTAAGAGTTTGGTCATTATCTCCTGATATTTTAAAGGTTAACTTGCCACAAGGGTATATGTTAAAATTTTACTTTAAATCACAGACGTGTAGGAGAGTATTAAAATGTTTGCTAGTTTCATAAAAAGTCTTGGAGCGATATTTTTTATATTTGCTAAATAAATCACAGCAATATATACAAAGATAAAGTTTCTGATTCATATGACCCAAGGAAAATTATTGTGTGTAAAAAAGTTAAATATTTATACCATTTAAAATTAAATGTACTAATCATGTACATTTAACTAAATGTACATGAAATACATTAAAACTATAAGTACATTTAATTTAATGTACTTAAATTAAATGTATTAAGTGTACTATGTACACTAATGTGAGTAGACTTCTCATAATATAGGCGTGTGTGAAACCTATTGACGGTGGTGCGATCTTGTGCGGCGTACATGGAAGTACACGTAACATATGATAGATAAATCAGTATTACCACTTTTCTCTACCAAGGATGAAACATTTTATAACTGAAAGTTATGTTTGTATTTAGGTAAAGTGTTTTTGCAGCACTGTAAATTCAGCCAAATAATAACAACATCAATGGCAGCGACTCTGGTGCCGCGTACACCGTACTTCCAAATTTTTGCCTCAAAATAAATGCATTGGATGAGAGGTCTATTCACGTTAGTGTACATAGTCAATGATGATATTTAATTGGTGGTTATGTCCACAGAGATACCTGCCAGAGGATAAATTACGAATCATTCACGGTGGGTGGAGGCCAGATGTGGTCTTGGAGCTGGTCAACGCTGGAATCGACATTTTTGATTCCTCCCTGGCTTATCTGGCTTCCGAACGCGGCTCTGCCCTCACTTTCACTTACAAAGTGTTTAATAAAAGGTATTTTCTAATGACTCCACCAGGATTTGATTAATTTCTTTAGTAGTTATTTAAACACTATGTTTTTTTTATTTTTATTAAATAAATAATGAACTCAATATTTTTAGGCTTATTTTAGAACTGTGATATTCCTTAGTGTTGTTGTTATAATATCTTATTTTAATTTAACAAACTTTTGTAATGTTTACTTAACATTAACAATATCGTCCACGCATAATGTTGCTTCACTTCTTTTGTTAGTTTCATTATCGTTTTGTAAGGCCTTCTTAATCCTTCCTGAGCGTTTGACGTATGTATAGGCCAACGACGCTAATCTCTTGCGAGCGTTTGCCGTTTATGTACGCAACTTAATCGGAATTTCACAAGCGTTTGACATATACATATACGTCACATACATTACGTATACGTCAAAAAATTAAAACGTCATTTAGGTATTTTAAAATTGTTTCTTGGTTGGTTGTCTAATAACAATTGAGTTACCGCAGGCCATAAATAAATATTATTGTTACTGTTTAATATCTTTTTATTTCTTTAGTAAATTTCTGTTTGATGGGTTGGCATCACTGATCTCAAAACATATGGTCTACCAGCCAGCTGAGTCATCCTCGTGTTATTGTTTCACGTGCTTAGACCAACGAGGTTAAATAGATATAGAGTGCTCACCACTTGTTAATTTTGTGTCCCTTTATGATTTGCGCCATTGTACCCATCATTCCCGCCGTTTCCTTGGCAACCATCCCATACTTTACTCTCATTTCCTTGGTTACTAGTTTTAGCTATTCTGATTGGTCGCTGCTACAAGCTTCAAAAATTACTGATTATATTTTAAAAACATATGTTTATTTGTTGTTTGTTTTTAAATTAGTTGTTTTAAATTAGTGATTTGATGGTCTGTGATCAGGCTATTGAAGTTGGTTACCATAGAAACGTCGGATAGGTGTGGGTAAAATGGTAAATTACAGTTGGAAAAGTGTAAACAAAGGACTGGATACCAAGGAAACGGCGGGAATCGTGGGTAACATGGCGCCAGTCAAAAAGGGACACTTCTCCCTATCTAGTGAGCACTCTATATCTATTTAACCTCGTTGGCTTAGACAATATTTGTTTACATCTAGTGATATAAACGTTAGTGAAATATATTCAGTGGATAAGACTGTGATGTGATGTTTAGTGAAGCTGACCCTTAGGTTGAATAATCCGAATTTTGAAGAAGACATAATAGTTATAAACAAAACAAATATCTGTAAAAAAATCACTTTATGAAAAAAGTGTATATAATCAACTTCAACCTTCAGATAGAAGTGGAAAAAGAAAAATTTCAAAATCTATTTTTTACCCCAACCTAAATATTTTATTGCATTGTGAGTGCGGCGTTGTAGCCTCCACCCGGGAAGGGTTAATTTTAATAACCTATTTTAATTCTAATTTTTAAATAATTTATTTTAACTTCCTTAGTTCAATAAAGATAAAACTGACTAGATTTTAAATTTACAAAATTATTAACATTTTTATACATTTTAACTATTTAGACCATTTAAATTTTAACTATTTAGGGCTTTAATTTTTTTTATGTTACATTTAGGCCTAGTCCAAGAATTTTAAAAGTTTGCTCAAAGATCTACTAATGAAATTTATTCTGCTGAAAAGACTATTTTTTTACAGTTTATGTAATGGTGCTTCTCTCACCAATGGCTCAAGTGAAAAACGCCGTGGAATCGAGAAGAGGAGAATGTCATTTGAACCCATAACAGTGGATAAAACATGCAGAAAAATTTATAAGAACTATGAAATTAACCTAAATGACAAAAAGTAGGTAAATTTAAAAATTTTTCATTGGTTAAGAGTAAGAAAATTTATTTGTTTCATAGTGGTGAACGTTCCTAGAATTCCAAAAATCCATTGCTGATGCCACCACCTTTCCATAGTTTTATTGTCTTCAACAAGTTTATTAAAATTTTTTATTAGTATGCACTGTACATTATTCAGCATTTAAACACGGACATTTTTATGGCCCAGCCTCTTTGACCAGTCGAAATGATTAGAAGCGGATTAAAACTCTCAACAGATTTTTTCCTCTTGTTTTTTGAGTCTGTGCAACTAATACTCTTCACTGATAATTCCGAATTGCATAGACTTTGTGGAGGGTTACCTTAGAACTCTATACTGCATTGGAACAGTCACACCATTTTCGGAACCCTGCGGAAAAAGGGCGGGCAAGAACGACCAAATTACTGATTTTTGTAGTGTGCATGTTGTCATTAATTCGTTTGTTTCTGACACATACAATGAATACTATAATAGCGCTCGCCCACTGTTCGAAATTCAACTAAACATTCTGTTGATCTTGGACCAATTAGTTAAAAATTTTTTACAACTGAACATCTGTTCTTTCTGCATTGCTAGCATTTCTTATTAAAAAAGCTGTCCAATGATTCAATTATCCTTCTCCCATAAGATTAACATTGGAACTTTGAAAGCCTGTAGGGCAGAGCCCTGAGGGCTGATATGAATTATAAGATTCTGCTCATACACAGGACACTACCTTTCTAATGGTATGCGCGTATTTCTCCTACGTTGCGCACAAGCGCAGAAAAAAAGAGGAAAAGAAACATGCTTGCCTATTAATATATAGATTGAACCTTGTATATTTTTATCTGTATAAAATACTGATTCCAAAATAAAAAATATTATGCTTGACTTAGTAACTTTTCCATGTTTTAGTTTTGTATTGACATAACTTTTTATATCATAACCCTATGCACTGTGACACAGCTGAACAATCTAACAGTTGTCTTCAACAGTTAGTTATCAATAACTGTTCTTTTAAACAGTTGTCACATTTGTGCTCTACGGTAGTTACATCTTTAGTTTTCTTTATTTTAGTTTTCAGGCTTTTTCATAGGGGATAATTTAGTCATAAAATGTGTGGATTCCAGATATTTTGATGACTTCAGTCCCATCAGTAGCGAGTGTCTGTGTCTGACATGCACCAAACACACAAGAGCTTACATCCACCATCTACTGAACACCAAGGAAATGCTCTCCTCCGTCCTTCTTATGGTGTAAGTGATAAATTACATAGGCTTACACTAATAATTTATCAACAACTCTCCCATCCATTGTGTAAACATAAATAGTTCAAGCTTCATTTTGGTTATAGTATTTTTAGAAGCTTTCTATATATTATTTTTGGCTTTACAAAGCTCATGTTCAAGCCACAGTTCTTCTCAATTTCTTTTTTATTTGTTCATGTTTACTGCGAGTCACCCTATGCCCGATTAGCCCGTGAGGTGATCTAGCAAGTCACATTTTAATCAGGGGTACCTCATATCCTCCATAAATGTTCCATAATTCACTATCATCCAGAATTTCCTAATGAAAAACCCACCCAAATGAGAAAAGGGGACTTTATAAAAAAAAATTTTCTGGAATGTCTACGTTCTAAAAACCCTGTAGCCGATTGATTTTTTTCAGATTGTAAAAAGATTAATTAGAAGAGAATCATATGAACAGAACAATGTTACCTAAAAACACATTACGGATATACTAAATGAAAATAAATTTTTATTGTTTATTATTGCCGGATAAATAGAATTGGTTACGGCAACTATAGCCTTGGGTAAAGAATCTTCAAGTTCTGCTCGTTTTAAATTTAATTGTTTTTTTGTGGGTAGGCCTAATGTTTTATCATTCAGAAACTTGGGCCATGAATTTCATTTTTAGGAATTTCGTTTTTGAGCAATGTATGGTATTACATTTTGTTATTTATTTTGAGATGTCACTTATTTGTCTTAAGCCCCCACACACAGGCAAACATGTCAGGCGAGAATGCTGGGTCTCAACGGCTTGTCCAACATGTTCAATAGTCTTTGAGCTCTCCATCCCAATATGCTTGATCGGTATGTTGGATCAGATGTTAGGTTCGACAGCACCACCCAACTTAAACACAGTCAAATCTGACAGTGTGTGGAAAACACCCAACTTGTCAGGTTGGATGTTCGGTCTGACATCAGGTCAGGTTCTGGCAAGCATTTTGGATAGTCTGGGGGGGTTTACTTATAACTTAACAAAACCAAATGAGAAGATTTTCGATATTAAAAATATAAAAAAAAATACATATTGTGGTTCTAATGTTATGTTAAACAACCAATGATTTTAAGTTTCATAGTAAAGATTTCTTCTTTGCTAAATTTATTGTTAAACAAAATAAGTTATGCCAAGTTAATAGGAAAAAAAACTGAATAATGTAGGTTACAAAATAAAAATAAATGGATTAAACTGCAAAGAACCTATTTCCTATCAACTTAAACAACAGCTTAAGTTTCAATAGAGACATGTTATTCAGAACCGTGGTAACAAATTAAAAAAATAATAATAAATTTGCAGAGATCAGAAATGGTGGATTAAAAATTCACAGAATAATCTCAGAAATGGTGGATTAAAAATTCACAGAATAATCTAAAATCATTCATCAAAAACTATGGAATAAACTCTCAGAATTTAATTTATGTTTTAAAAACCTTGCCAAACACTCAAAAGTGGCCATTGTGATCTTGACGAAACTGACATGTCGACTCTTACCAACAAGAATCAAACTGATTATGAAAACCACAAATCTGCATGTTGCTACCTAGGCTATTTATTGAAAAGAAAAAAAGAAACTGAAGCTACACTACCAGAGAACATTTTTGGAGCAAGATAAGTAGAAGCAAAGAATTATGTTGGCTAGCTTGTAGGCAATATGGAAGCCTTTTGGAGTGACTTTTCTTAATGTATACTAAAACAATATATGCTTATGGGGAAATTGTATGCATATAGAGTGGAAAGTATGATTGTAACATGGAGGCAGAATTTAAAATCTAATAAACATCCAGTAATCTTTGTTGGTCGGTCTCCATGTGACATTGACATGAAGCACACAAGTTAGTGCAGTTGTTCTTAAGGTTTCAATGGCGGTCAGTTCCCTGATAGTGGCCTCTGTTAACTCAAAGCATGTTAGTTAAAATAGCCAAATTAAATTTCTTGTAACATATATAACAAATAAAGATTTACATTTATTTGTTATTTTCAGCCACAATCTGCATCACTATTTGCAGTTTTTCCGAGCAATACGTGACCATGGCAGCAAAGGTCAATTGCTGACGATTGATCCCCCGGTATCCTGACGACGAGAGCACGCCATTACTTGAGTACAGTATTCACCTAAAAGACCTGATGGCTGTTTATAACAAAATCACAGGATGTTATTTTTCTACCAAACTTCTCACTAGTCTTGTTTTACTTTTCCTTTAGATTTAACTTGTTACCTTGTGGATAAGCTCTAGGAGCAATGTACCATGAGGTTTTAAAGCGGCCTAGAATACATTTGTATATTTTGAGTATAGTGTTAATGGTGTGAAGTGATAAGTCGAGTATTGCTTTGAGTAAAAAGTACTTGAGTTCCAACTCGCAAGTCTCAATAAAATTGGCACTTTGCTCTGTTGACTCGTAGTCCACTTCTGTTTAGACAAACATTTTAGAGACCTTTTATATATTCTGCACAAACTGAGACTATATTGTAACATTGTACAATACAATAGTTGAAGGAAACTTTAAATATGGAATATTACCACTCTTGGAGATATCCTCAAAATATAAATTTGGCTTTATGACATTTTAAATACTAAGACCTGTGGCTTTATGAAATTTCTAATAACACCTGTAATACTAGACTTTTGACACCAATCATTTAATCATTATTTAGCTTTAAATAATTACAGATGTCAAGTCCTTTAGCTCCATTAAGGATATTGTGAAATATAATTTTTTGTATACTGAATTTTAAGACCCAAAATTGTTTATAATCTGATAATATTTTTTATATTGAAGAGATAATAATTATATTTAATACAGAGAATAGTACAATGGATATAAGGTACTGGGAAAGTGTATAAAATAATAATAATAATAAACTTTGTTACAGATTATATTATTAAGCTTTATATTTTCTTTTTAATGTACAGTATGAATTATAATTTGATTTATTAATTTCCAACTTGGCACTTAATTAATTTAACTTGGACTTAACTTTACTTCCAGGTCAGGTTTTTAGCTACCAGTGGTATTCATATGTATAGTACATAATTACTGGTAAAAAACCCAAAAAAATAGTTTTGATATTTTTTGGTGGAGTGAAAGGTTTACATTAGTTTTGTAGGTAGATTTTACCTCAATAAATATACAAATATTCATGATGGTTTTTTTAAACTTAAGTGTTCATTCCAGCCAGTGTAAACTGTTATGGTTTTTTCTTGTATATTTTTCTATGATAATGTTTTGTTCGATGATTATAATTAGTGGCTCCATTAAGGAGGTATAAGTACATACGAAGTTTTTCTCTTGTTTTTCTATTAAAACGATTTTATTTCATGTGTTTAAGTCTGATTTATTTTATTACTTTACATTGGATTGTGCAAAGTTCCGACTATGTTATGGAGTGTTGCAACATAATACTTAGGGGATGTTGAAACAATTTAAGAGTGTTTTTAAATAGACCAATCACTTGAATGAAAGGGAGAAAATTATTTAGAAAATTTGTTGTACCTTTCATGAACTAAATTTTTGTATCAAGTATTTTTGCCTCTGCTTATATTTTATAAATGAAATAACTCATAAGGATGATACTATACCATACCATGCATGTTTTTGGAAAGTCATTTTGCTGTAGGATATTTCAGCAATTTTAAAACAAAAACATAAAAAACAAACTTTATCTGCAATGGTGCAATGTTAATTTTAGCGTTTTGTCAGGTATGTTGGTAATAAATAAAAAATTACTATATTAAATTTTTATTTATAGCTTTTATAAACAGTAATATTCTGATTATTTCAATATCATATTTTATTATAACGTATTTTGGACAAAGGTGATGTTTGTAAACAAAAAGGAGGATTTATTATAACAAAAATTTATTTTTACAATACACATCAAGTTTATTTAAAGCTTTGTTTTATCTCAATTACTCAAAAACAAAGTTTCTGTTAAATAATTTCTAACCATTTGAGCCCATTCTGAGATTTTCCGGGACCATTGATAATCATGGAATAATCTCCATAAAAATTTACCAGCATATTTTTTTCACAAAATTATCTGACAAATTATTTACAACTATGTTGTCTTTTTTCAAACAAATTTTTTTCCCTCAGTAAAAAATAGAGGAGGACATAAATTGGCGGGTCAGGGAAGGGTTAGACTGGGAACCATTTTAGGCTCTGACTGATATTTTTGTTTCAATAGAAGACAGCTCGCGAGCTGTCAGTTGCTCTAAGTGAAAGACAAGCTTAAGTACTAACGTCAAATGAAACAGGAATATCCATGTGTATTATTCAGTAGGTGCTTCATGCACAGCCTTAAAAAAGGGCATTTTAGGGTTGGGTGAGACAATTTATCTCACAATCACTATTAAACTATGGCAAGACATAGTTCTTTAAGAGATTTCTCCTACATTTTGTGGAGGATTTTTAGGGCGTCTTAAAAAAAATTAAAAGGCTAGTTCATGTGATTTTAAATTTCAAGTTTTAATTTTACATAACAATGTGTCTTTACTTGTTACCAATATATGTTAAGTTTTGCTTAAATTAAAGCTTTATTTTGTCTACTAAAATTTAATTCTTGAACCCGGCATAGAGGTGTAAAGTACCGTACTAAACCTCTGTGAATGCCCCGTTTCATCTATATATAGTGCTTATTTGAAAATACATTCCTATCAGGCACAATAAAAAGCATAACTTGCCAGAAATCCAGGTAATTTAATTTTATCAGGAAGAGGTAATTGATTACCAATTAAAGTTGCACATATCTTAATGCTTTCACCATCACCATCACCTAAGTTTTTAAGTGTAAGAATCATAGTAAAATGTTATTATTTTTCTTGGAAAGTACATTTTTAATTAATAATTAAATAATATTCAAACCACATCTGATTTTTTAATTGATAAAGTCAACATTTCAAATAAAATATCTTTCAACTGTAAAAACGTTAACAAAATTTTACTACCTTGTATTATTGAATGTATTAACAATTCTTATGTAATCTATAGAATGTACACAGATCTGGTTTTTAATACACAGATTTATCTTCTAATTACCAATATAATATTTTTAGAATCAACGAAAGAAATCTTAAATAGGTTCTATATAAAACAAGTAAATTTGTATGTAATCTAAGCTTTAATCCTGAAATCTGGTTTTTGGGCATTCTACACCAGTATTACTGATCCAGTGAATTAATTAATATATTGTAATTATTTTGGTTGTGTTAAAAGTTCAGTACCTAATTATTTTGGTTGTGTTGTAAGTCCAGTACCTGACTTCATTATTGAAATGAAACATTTTGAATAAAGATGAATGAAGTGTTTCCTTTTTCCTTGGCTTTTTTCCACTAATAAATTAATATAAATTAAGACTATAAAGAGAAAGTTATAAGAAATTAAATTAATATTTGCCTGTTGATGGTCATAGGCACATTATACCTGAAGTGGCTTAGGTGGATACGACATTCTGCGGCATGAAAATTCACCACAGAATTGCACACTGAACTTATGCCATGTCACTGCTACTTTGGTGTATAAGATTCTCTTTTTTAAGTGCATAATTTGCTTGGCACCACAGCCACACGGCACTTGCAGCAAACTGCATGCTGTGCCACTCCAGTAACCAACCTGCCTTAAATTTATTTTCTAATTGGTTTGATGAAAAAGTGTAATTGTTGGCTAGTTAAAACTTAACCTTGTTTAAGATGATAATGTACAATGAGTATGTACAATTTCTATAATAAAATAAAATGTAATCTAAAGATATTTACATCAGACTTAACATAAATATTCATAAACCTAACAAATATATACAAAACAAAATTATAGCTGAAGTGAATAATATAGCATGATATCTTGTGTCTTCATTAAAAGGCATCTGGGTCGGCTGTTGGAACAACTTCAAGTAAAACTTGGACAAAATATGTGAATTTATCTGCAAAAGACCATAACAACGTCTATGAATTTTGTTACATATAACTTAGGAATCCATGGATGTAAAAATGATGAAAGGTTACTGAAGTATTACTGAATAAATACTTTGGTACTCCAGATATATATCACCTGTGCCTAATCAAAAGATTTTTCTATATTATCTTCAGTACATTATACGTAGATAGTTTAAAATTTCAACCATTTCTTTTTGTACAACCAAGCAAAGTTAAAGTAATGATCAGTCCCAACTTATTTATTATAAAATACAAAAGACTATCCCTAATTAAAGTGTTGGAATAAAATATTTAATTTTGCATTGAATGAAAATGTGTAGAAGATGTAACCATTATAGTCAATGATGTAACTTACCCATGTAGGGCAGTCTTTTCTGTTTGTAGACAAACGGGTAGTAGACGACGACGCCAAAGGCGATGAAAGCTAGGGCTACCAGATACTGCAGGGGGGGTTGTGTGACGATAGGAATAATGGCTAACAACAGTGCTATAACCATCACTATGGAGGGAATCCATAAGGGTACCTGCAAATAAGTGAATGACAAAGATTTTAGCATTGCCAATATGGTATTAAATAATTATTTTGGTTCAGTTTACAGTCTGAAAATATGCAATCAAACTTATTTACAAATATTCATTTTAACTTTCCTTGTAGCTGCTAGGTCCAATCTCATAAAAGATAGATAAAAATTAGGGTTTCAATTTCAAAAGTGTGTAACATGTCTAACAATTACAGAAAAACTTTTAAAATTAAACAATAAAAATAATTTATTAGTTTTTTTATATATTTTACTTTATACTAGTGATTATGACGATTAAGTTAAATAAAAGTAAAGTATAAAACAACTATAAGCATTTTTTAAGAATTTAAATTAAATTTTAAAACAAAGGAATCAGCAAAAACGATGAAATCAGCTGGTAACCGTAGAAGTAAAATTCGCGTATTAACAGATTCATCAAACTCAGAGTATCGCACCCTTAGCCTACATTAAAATATCCTGGAAGGCGAGTGAGCAGAGCGAATGAGCTCATCTAGGAAGAGAAAAGGAACTTTTTAGGCTTGGAATTTTAGTGTACAGTCTGTGACTGATATACTATAACTGCAGAGAATTGTTTGCGTTTACCGGGCAAAAGCTTGGCCCAAAGGTACTATTTTAATAAAATTAAAATACAATTATTATTTTTTATATCTGAGCTTGCCATGTCAAAATACAATTTTTATACCTTAAACATAATTATTGATAAACATCTTGAGATATGATGTAACAAAAGGTACAAATAAAACAATGTAGGTTAATGCAGTGGTTCATTGATATCTTCTCTAAATTTGTTTACCTGGTAAGATCTGTTGGCATCAGGCTTGGTTTTCCTCAAGACAAAGACAGTAATCATGGTCAAACCGTAGAAAATCCAGAGGAGAAAATTTGAGAAATTGATCAAGGAAACCATGTCGCCTGAGAGTAAAAACAGACCAGTCAGGCCGATCTAAAAAATAAATTTCTCAATAAAACTTTGCTTTAAAATTAAATACATTATTACTCAGACAAAAACTATAAATAGTGAGAGAAGATTCCCAAAAGAAAATTGGCTATATTCATTTTTTAGTATATTCTACCAAGTATTAAAAAAGAAATCTTTTAGGCCTACAGTATTCATTTTAAAATTAAGGTTGAAACAATTTTTTGCTACTATTTTACATCAGTATAGGATGAATGAACCAATACCCGACCAGTTAAGATTTTTTTAACTTTGTAAAATTGCAGTGAATAATTCATAAGCAAATTAAATATGTTTGATGGTTTTTTAGAACGAAAACTACAGTATATATCAAACTTTTAGGCTTATTCTGTTCAGAATAACTGTTAACCTTTCTAAAATTCCATGAATTATCAAGAAATAAGAGTTGAAAATGTTGGTTGCCTTGCAAGCGTCTAGTTGTGGGAGCTCTGTCTGCCGCTAAATGACCATCTGCCATGAATAAAAATTCTGTCTGTCTGCCATGAATAAAAATTCCCTGTGACCATCACACATCACAGTATTAGTCGCGTATAACTAAATTTCCCTCTGTTTGAGAAGACCTTTATTACTTCAGTCTGCGTTCGGCTGCCGATGAGTAAGGACCTACTGATAAGCGCCGGCCGTCTTATCTAACTGCGGGCCGATTCCTGCTCAGTGGTTTAGCTTACTGCTGTCCTAAGTTCGTCATTATAACATTAGTATTTTTTCAGTATCATTATTATTGTAAGACTGTCAGTACAACTTATTGCTTAAACAATGCCCTGTGAAAAGTGCAAAGTGGAGTTCGGGAGTCGTGATACCGTCGTGAAATGTGTAGACTGTGCAGGCCCGGATTATCCACTAGGCCAACCTAGGCCATGGCCTAGGGCGTCAGCCGAGAGGGGGGCGTCAAACGGGCCTTTTTTATACTACATTTCAGCCAAAAAATGATTTAACTGCAAACATAACTAAATTTTGGGGTGTTCACATTTTTTTATCAAATTCTTTAATAACAAGAGTAAATAGAATATTTGGCAAAATAGAAAAAAGAAAGAATTATTCAAGCGAACTAGAGAACCCCCTAAGTTGCCGGGACCCGAGGGGCTCCTCCGCGGCGGGAACAAGCGCCCCTGATGTAACGTAAAGTGTCCCTGAGCGGTCAAAAGCATCACCCCCGACTGGCGGTAAACATCGCCCTGTAATCGACGGTAAATATCAAGCTTGATCAGACTTAAATCACGCCTCCGACCAAGAGTGCACCCTCCGGTAAAGAGCGCCCCTGATCAACTGTAAAGAGCGCCCCCAATACGCATAAAATAGCGCCTATGATTATTGGTAAAGAGCGACCCCGATAAGCAGTAAATATTCCCCTAATTGACGGCAAATAGCGCACCTTTGCCTTGACCGTCGCCTTGTAACGTTTGCCTTGACCTTGTTCCTTTGCCCTTGATTTAAATTTTTTTCTGTAGGCCTATTACAAAATTATACAGGGTGTTTCAGAACTCCCTGCCAACATTTCGGGCTATTGTTCCTGGACCAAAAAAATATGAAAATCATAGTAATAAAGTCCAAATGCCGCCAGTTACCCATACAGTCACCATTTTTTTACACATATTAATTTTTATTTCCAAAACGGATGGTTGTATTGAGTTCAATTTTGACATGAATCTTTATCACACCATATCCATTTCAAGAGAAAATAATTATTATTTTCCGATGTGTATTTTAAAAATGGCGGCCATTTTAAATCTGTAAGCTCGAATATCTCAAAAACGGTAAGTTTTTTCAAAATCTTTACTAGAGACTAAAAATTTTACAAATCAAATTATATAACTAAAGATAGCAAGTTTCTAAGGATATGACAACAAATAACGGAGTTATTGCGATTTTTCTCTTAAAATAACCTAAATTTGCATTAACGTTTATGCAAAATCATTGTTTTTCAGCAGAAAAATCACAATAACTCTGTTATTTGTTTCAAATACGTCCTCGGAGTAAAGTGACGAAAATGCCAATCATAACTTTCGTTAAATAATTCTGTCCTTTTATACTACAGCCAAAGTAATTAGAATTTAAAAAAGTCAATGTATAGGATTGTTGTTTTGTTTTTGTTTTTTCGGGGGGGGGGGGGGGGGGGGGGAAGGGGCGTAATTGCGACCTTTGGCCTAGGGCGTCAAAAAGTGTTAATCCGGGCCTGAGACTGTGAACTATCCTACCACATCGCTTGTGCCAAGAACTACAAGCCCCGATCGAGAACCTGGAAATGTGAATCTTGCAAGGATGAAACTGCATCCGCCGCCTCTTCGGCCGATATTGGTGAGGATAAGAGATCTATTCTGGAGGCAATTAATTCCGTTAAAAAGGATTTAGGTGATAAAATCGATAGCATGCATAGATCAATTAACTCGTTGAAAGAAGATGTAAAATCCCTGTCGGAGAGAGTCGCAAGAGGAGCTCGCCAATAGATTCGACCAGCTTGAAAAGGCCAACGCGACGCAGAGCGACGAGACGCGGCAACTGCGGCAACAAGTCCTAGACCTCGAGCAACACTCCAGGAGCGCTAATTTGGAGATTGTAGGTATCCCAGTCACTGACAAAGAGAATATGTTTGCCGTATTAAGCAGTATCGCACAAGCTATAAAATTACCATTTAAAAATGAAGATGTCTCAATTGCGCACCGCCTTCGTTTGTTCTCCAAAAAGCGCACCCAACCTCCTATTATTGTCCAGTTCATCTCACGAACCACTAAGGACTCATGGTTGCGAGCTGTGAGGCAAAAGAAATCCCTATCTGCTTCCGAGATAACGCCCAGCTTCCCCGCGACGCCGGTGTACATCAACGAGCATCTCACTCGAGCCAACAAGGAACTCCTCGGACGAGCCCGTCGACTTTTTAGGGAAGGGAAGGTCCACTTCGCTGGTGTCTTCAACGGGAAGGTGATTGTGAAGCCTAAGGAGGGCGACGACTCCCTCAGAGTGGTGCAGTTGAGCGATCTCGACCGCTTCGATAAATAACTGCTATGTTATGTAACACTGCTAAAACGGGGTATGTAATTGTGTCTGTAATTATTATGTATTTACAGTTTTAATAATTCTAATTTTTAACTTTTAATAAAATGTTTATTTTTATTTTATTTTTTTTTGTTCTCTTTTATGGTAACATAAATATTAGTTCAAATTTTAATCGCTATTGCATTAAAATTACCACAATGTTACAGCTTGACTTTGTCCCCATCGTGAAAAATTAAATTCATTATATTTCCAAACTGTTCAGTTGTAACCTATTTGTTTTACGTTTTTGTTAGTGATTTATAGTTGCTCTATTCATCTGTATTCTAAAGTTAAATTTTTAATAATTATTATTAATGAGTAAAAATTCTACTTTTCCATCAGGGGGCTCTTGTGTAATTACCAGTATAACTACGGTTAGTTGATTTAATTTACGATCCTTATTCTAATCTAAATAACTTGCTATAAACGTTTGCCTGATAAAATAAACTCGTAAAAGTTTTTGGACCTATATTCCAAATGTTTTGTGTCTACTAATTATTAATAATACAGAAAATACAATGCAACATCAAGTAACCTTTATTCATTCTCCGTTACATTTCTGAAGTCCCAAACATAAACAAACAAACACATTAAATAATCACCTATTAAACAGCTGATGATAATACAACATCTTCCCCTCAAAGGTTTAATCGCTCAACGGGTTTAGGCACTCTAGACGAACGACGAAGATTTGCACCTGAACCCAGCGGTAAACGAGGTAAGTTGTTAGTCGATTCTAAATCTGAACTTTGGTGTGAGTCACTCGAACTAGGTGAGCTGTCGGATGATCCTGAACCCGTACTTTGGAGTACACCAGGCGAACGTGAACCAGAACTCTGATGTGCAGGAGTTTCAACTTGCTGGTGGAAGGGCACAAGGTGCCTCCTATTCCTCCTCAATGTGTTCTTGTCGGTGTGAACCAGGTAAGACCGAGGCTGATTCAGTGGTTGTGAGACAATACCTGTGGTTTTTCTATCTTTGATCCACACATTTTCTCCTGGCGACAGAGGCCTTAAAGCTCTAGCTTTGTGCGAATTGTTGTAATTACGCTCAATTCTTTCTCTTCTTATCTTTTCATTATAAAACACCTTTGTCCTCGATGGGAGCTTGGGCACCAAGTGTTTTTCAAGAATTGGGACAGTATCTCGAAGTCTTCGTCCCATAGACAACTGTGCTGGTGTAAAGCCATTTTCTAGCTGAGAGTTGCGATAAGCCAGCAATCCCATGTGATAATCGGTCTCTTTCATCATTATGTTTTTGACAATTTTGACACCTGCCTCTGCTAAGCCATTCGCTTGAGAATACTTCGGACTTGAGGTAATTAAATTAAATCCGTAAGTTTCTTGAAACTTTTTGAACTTAGGTGAACCTAAAAATGGCTCGAACTGAGTTCCACAATCCGTCATTATACTTAACGGTACACCATGTCTAGCCATGATTCCTGACATTTTACTTATTACGTTATCCATACTTAAGTTGCTCAATTCCTCTACTTCAGGATATCGAGAATAACGATCAATCATCAATAAAAACCACTTCCCATTAACTTTAAACAAATCCACCGATGTTTTGTGTCTACTAATTATTAATAATACAGAAAATACAATGCAACATCAAGTAACCTTTATTCATTCTCCGTTACATTTCTGAAGTCCAAAACATAAACAAACAAAACACATTAAATAATCACCTATTAAACAGCTGATGATAATACAACATCTTCCCCTCAAAGGTTTAATCGCTCAACGGGTTTAGGCACTCTAGACGAACGACGAAGATTTGCACCTGAACCCAGGGGTAAACGAGGTAAGTTGTTAGTCGATTCTAAATCTGAACTTTGGTGTGAGTCACTCGAACTAGGTGAGCTGTCGGATGATCCTGAACCCGTACTTTGGAGTACACCAGGCGAACGTGAACCAGAACTCTGATGTGCAGGAGTTTCAACTTGCTGGTGGAAGGGCACAAGGTGCCTCCTATTCCTCCTCAATGTGTTCTTGTCGGTGTGAACCAGGTAAGACCGAGGCTGATTCAGTGGTTGTGAGACAATACCTGTGGTTTTTCTATCTTTGATCCACATATTTTCTCCTGGCGACAGAGGCCTTAAAGCTCTAGCTTTGTGCGAATTGTTGTAATTACGCTCAATTCTTTCTCTTCTTATCTTTTCATTATAAAACACCTTTGACCTCGATGGGAGCTTGGGCACCAAGTGTTTTTCAAGAATTGGGACAGTATCTCGAAGTCTTCGTCCCATAGCTAGACAACTGTGCTGGTGTAAAGCCATTTTCTAGCTGAGAGTTGCGATAAGCCAGCAATCCCATGTGATAATCGGTCTCTTTCATCATTATGTTTTTGACAATTTTGACACCTGCCTCTGCTAAGCCATTCGCTTGAGAATACTTCGGACTTGAGGTAATTAAATTAAATCCGTAAGTTTCTTGAAACTTTTTGAACTTAGGTGAACCTAAAAATGGCTCGAACTGAGTTCCACAATCCGTCATTATACTTAACGGTACACCATGTCTAGCCATTTTACTTATTACGTTATCCATACTTAAGTTGCTCAATTCCTCTACTTCAGGATATCGAGAATAACGATCAATCATCAATAAAAACCACTTCCCATTAACTTTAAACAAATCCACCGATGCACTCTCCCAAGGTTTATTTGGCATTTCTACTTGAATTAAGGGCTCTTTATGATAAACACGACAAGTAGCACACTCTGGGCATTTTTCTACCATATCAGCAATATCCTTCGATATGTGTGGCCACCAAACTGTGTCCTTTGCTTTCGAACGGCATTTAGTTATGCCCAAATGCCCACGATGTAAAGACTGTAATACTCGCTGCCTTAAGTCCTTTGGAATAACGAGCCTATCATTCATAAGAAGAACTGATTGATAAACTGATAGATTGGATCTCTTGTCATAAAATGGAAGCAAGTGGTGAGGAATTTCTGCTCTATCGGGCCAACCATCAGTTACATACCTTCGAACTTGATTACACACACTCTCTGTTTGTTGAGCGTTAAATATCCTCTCATTGTTCTTTTTCCCATCAGCCAAAGTTATTTCCATACATGCCTCGGCTTCTTCCACAATGACGTCATCACCAGGCTCTATCTTGTCAAGAGGATTCCGAGAGAGCAAATCTGCTATTGCTAAGAGTCTTCCAGGAACATGAACTATATTGAACGAGTATCGCATCATCCTTAGTCGAAACCTTTGAAGCCTAGGTGATAAGTTATCAAAAACTGGCGAAGAAAAAATAGGAACCAATGGTTTGTGATCTGTTTCTAATTCAAAGTTCAACCCGATAATGTAGTCTTCCAAACGGGCACAAACCCAAACTGCCGCTAAAGCTTCCTTTTCAATTTGAGAGTAACGCTTTTCTGTAGCTGTAAGCGTTCGAGAAACAAATGAAACTGGCTTTAGAGTGCCATTATGGTCCTGCAAGATGACCCCACCGATCCCGAAAGATGAGGCGTCGACACTGACAACTGTCCTGAGAGAAGGGTTAAACATGCTCAGCACTGGAGCTGAGGTTAATACTTTCTTCAGACTCTGAAAGGCGTTTTCATGAACCGAATCCCATAAAAATTCATTATTTTGCTTCAACAGATCGTACAAAGGAGCTAATAGTTCAGCTCGTCTGGGAATAGCTTTAGAGATGAAGTTTACCATTCCTAACAAAGATTGTAGCTCTTTAAGGTTCTTGGGAGAATTTAACTTCAAAATGGCATCCACTTTACTTGGATGAATACGAATCCCATCCTTATCAATAAGATGACCCAAAAATTCAATCTCGGTTTGACCAATTTGAGTTTTCTTCCTATTTAGTGTCATTCCAGAGTTCTCAATCCTAGACAACACCGCTCTCAACCTTTTGTCATGCTCTTGTTTCGTTTTACCAAAAATCAAAACATCATCCATGAGACAGACAACGCCGGTACATCCATCCAAAATCTGATTCATACGCCTTTGAAAATGTTCCGGAGCCGAAGTAATACCAAAAGGCAATCTATTGAACCTATACCTTCCATATGGTGTAACGAATAAAGTCAAATCACGTGAATCCTCATCCAGTTCTATTTGATGAAATCCTGATTCAGCATCCAGTTTTGAGAAATATTTTGCATCTGCAAGAAGTCCAAGGGTGTAAGACACATCTGGAATTGGATGATATTCTCTCTTCACACAGGAATTAAGGCCCCGTAAATCTACACATAGTCTAATATCTTTTTTCCCATTACTGGTCTTTTTGGGGACAACCACCATCGGTGAGCACCAATTCGTTGGTTCAGACACTTTTGGCTCACAGTTTTGGCTCACACTTTTTGGACACAGTTGGCTCGAACTGAGTTCCACAATCCGTCATTATACTTAACGGTACACCATGTCTAGCCATGATTCCTGACATTTTACTTATTACGTTATCCATACTTAAGTTGCTCAATTCCTCTACTTCAGGATATCGAGAATAACGATCAATCATCAATAAAAACCACTTCCCATTAACTTTAAACAAATCCACCGATGCACTCTCCCAAGGTTTATTTGGCATTTCTACTTGAATTAAGGGCTCTTTATGATAAACACGACAATTAGCACACTCTGGGCATTTTTCTACCATATCAGCAATATCCTTCGATATGTGTGGCCACCAAACTGTGTCCTTTGCTTTCGAACGGCATTTAGTTATGCCCAAATGCCCACGATGTAAAGACTGTAATACTCGCTGCCTTAAGTCCTTTGGAATAACGAGCCTATCATTCATAAGAAGAACTGATTTATAATGTCATCAGCTTTGTCTCCCATTAAATACAATAAAGTATTTACCTGCTCTTCTTCCGGGCTTTTATGTAGTTGTGATGCCATTCTGAATCTAGAAAAGCGCCGTTTCCATTTCTCCCAGGATCCTGGATTTGAAAAATCAAAAGGCTCGGGAGCAGATATGTTATATGCAGCCAACTTTTCCATTGGATCTCTGTTTGCAAAAGCACTCTCACAAATAAACTATAAACAACAACAAAAACTAACTGTAAAAACAGTTGTCCTTTAACCTGGCACTATGTTTTGTGTCTACTAATTATTAATAATACAGAAAATACAATGCAACATCAAGTAACCTTTATTCATTCTCCGTTACATTTCTGAAGTCCCAAACATAAACAAACAAACACATTAAATAATCACCTATTAAACAGCTGATGATAATACAACACCAAAACATTATATTGCAGTGCTGTATTATTGTAAAGTATTTCTTTAATGGTTTATCTTTATATATTCTACTGTATAGTTAGGATTTTTTTTATTGTACTTAGGCTAGTAACTTAAGAATAAATTATACTTTTTTATGTTTCGTGTTTCCAGTTTTTGTTTGTATCGTACTTTACTAGATACATAAAACGGACAGGTATTCGTTTGGTATGCAGTTAAACAAATAATTCATTTTCATAAATTTTTATTATAACTTGTTTCAGCGCCACTGGGCGGGAAGACGTGCGTAGAGGATGAGAACCTTTTTGGACAATGTAACCGATGACGTCAGTGTCATTCTCAGTGTCGACTGTGAGGAGCTGGATACTCTGGATCAATATTCAGATTTTTTTAATTCTCATAAAACTGATTCTATTGATACATTAAAAGTATTTCATACGAATATAAGAAGTTTTACAAAGAATTTCGATGAAATGTTAGTTCATATTCAGGCTTTAAATACATCGTTAGATATTATAATATTTACGGAGTGCTGGTTGAGTTGTTCGGGAGGGGAGGTGGGTTTGGAGGAGTTTGATATGTTCAGGACTGATATGCAACTTAATCAAAACGATGGTGTCGTTGTTTACGTAAACAAAAGACTTTCTGCAATGTGTGAACAGGTTACTTTAGGAAATGTTTATGGACTCTCGATTAATTTCACATTATTCAACGAACAATTCAACTTACTGTCTCTTTACAGAACCTTTGATAGTAATATGGACACATTTCTAGATAGTTTAGGAATTTACTATAGTAATATCAACAAAAATAAAATGTGTATACTTATTGGTGATTTAAATATAGATTTACTGAAGACCGATAATTCGACAGACTTGTACTTGAACACTTTATTGGAGGCAGGGTTGGCACAATGTATAAATAAACCAACCAGGGTAACTGATAATAGCTTATCGTGTATCGATCATGTGTTTGTTCGATATCGAGACATGAGTTCCGTCAAGTCAGCTGTTATGAGGACCGGTGTCACTGACCACTACTCGACGGCCCTCACTATCACTGGCACACAAGACCACGTGACCACCAGTCCCGACGCCGACGCCACCCTGCAAACTCGCACCTATATAGACTACGCTGCTGTTACTGACTTACTTACAAATTCCGATTGGTCCACCGTTTTAAATTGTTTTGATGTTGATACCTGTGCTACAAAATTGATTACTTTAGTAAACAATGTTATTGATAGTTCAAAAAAATTGTTACCTTCCCGTTCTACTCGGTACCTTAAACTCAAACCTTGGATTACAAATGATTTAATTCGTTCTATTAGATCACGTGATAAGCTAAGTAAGAAACTAAAAACCCAACCCTTTAATATTAACTTAAGAGAACGTTTTTCAGAACTTAGAAGAAGAGTTAGCAATGAAATAAAAACTGCCAAAAGGGATTATTATAGAGCAAAGGTTAGGCAGTATGAAACCAATCCAAAATTATTTTGGTCTCTTATTAATGAACTTTCAGGAAGAAAATCTAAAAAGAACAATTTCTAATAGAAAAATATTTATCCTCCAATTCCGTTATTTCGCATAATTTAAAAGTTCAAGTAGCTAACGAATTTAACAATTTCTTTGCCGGCGTTGGAAGAAATTTAGCCAGCACTATCAACACTGTTGGAGGCCAAATCGTGAATGATTCTGACTATAGAACAGAAACTACTTTTTCACTTAATCCTGTGACAGAACTCGACACTATCAAACACATAAACAGTTTGAGGGGAGGGTCCGCACCTGGTGATGATGGTGTACCGGCTGCTATTCTCAAAGACAATTCATTAATAGTCTCTAAGCCGCTCACTCATCTTATAAACTTAAGTTTGCATTATGGTGTTTTTCCAGCTGCTTTTAAAACTGCAAAGGTATTCCCACTTTTTAAATCTAATGATATTAAAGATAAAAATAACTTTCGTCCTATCTCCTTGCTTAGCGTTTTTTCTAAGGTTTTAGAAAGAGTTGTTAAAGATCAGTTGTCAGGTTACCTCCAGAATAACCAAATTTTATTTGAAAACCAATATGGATTTCGGCAGGACTTAAATATATCGGACGCTCTTTTTGATGTCAGTAGAGAGATAAAAAATTCAATTTCTGAAAATTTGCGCGCAATGTTAACTTTTCTTGATCTCAAAAAGGCCTTCGATTCCATTGACAGAAATAAATTACTGGTGAAATTAGAGGCTATTGGAATCAGGGGTATAGCACACGCCTGGTTCAAGAGTTATTTAACTGAAAGATTACAACTGGTTTCAATCTGTAGTGTCAACAGCACTACAATGCCAATTGATTATGGGGTTGTCCAAGGAAGCACCCTTGGCCCAATTTTGTTCCTGATTTATATAAATAATATTTCAAAATTAAATTTAAAGAGCAAGTTGTTTTTATTTGCAGACGACACTCTAATTTTATCTAAGGGCAAAACGTGGGAAGAGGTACAGTCAAACGTTTCATGGGACCTTATGCAGTTGAAAAAGTGGTTGGATGACAATACTTTACCTTTAAATGTGTCAAAAACTAAATTTATGCCAATATGTCTTTCAACGTATTCTGATTTTCATTTACAAAATCTAAAAATTCACACCTGTGGACTCCATCTTAATAATAATTGTAACTGTGAATTCATAGAAAAAGTTTCACATTATAAGTACCTAGGTGTTATTTTTGATACTAGGTTAAAGTGGACGGAACACATTGATTTTTTAAAGAAAAAAATTCGAAAATATATATTTGCATTCAAACAACTAAGCGAAATTCTCGATGAAAATGATGTAAAACTAGCGTATTTTGCATACGTTCAATCTCTTCTTTCATTCGGTATTATTGCCTGGGGCGGAGCGTTACAAACAGTACTTCACCCTTTAAATGTCCTTCAAAAAACTATTTTGAAAATTGGTTTTAAGAAATGCAGACGATATCCTTCTGTTAATCTTTTTCAAGAAAGTGGAATCCTAACAATAAGACAACTATTTGTGAAATTCCTTTCACTCCATATTTATAAAAGAGTCAATTCAATTTTTTTGGTTGTACCACATTCATATAATACGCGTTATTCCCAGAATATCGGCATAGTTTCCCTGCAATTGGTTAAGTCTATTGAAATGACAAATTCATTTTATATTGCCCATGTTTTATATAACAATATTTGCCGGTATTACAATGAGTTAAACATTTTTAATTGTTTCTCAATTAAAATTTTTAAGAAAAGAATAAATGATTTTCTGATGAGAATTGGATTTGAGGAGGCCGAGTTGATAATTAGAACCGGCTACCGGCGGACTTGACCCCCGCACCGACCACGACTGCCCCTCCCACCCCTCTCCGTCCAGGACAGCACAGCAATGCGTCTTTTTTATCATTCTTTATCTCTAATATTTAGCGTTCCAAATTCCTTCCTTTAGTATTGAGAGTGACACTGATAACATCCTAACTTTCTTTTTTTGTTAACCTTTTTCATTAAATATTTTATTATTAATTTCAGTAACCTATATATTTTTAACTGTATTTATTATTAATAAAATATTGTATTTCATAATATTTCAGAAATGAATAATATTTCAAAATATTTATAACTTGCCATCGACAGTCGCAAAGCAGCTCATCCGGTCTGCGCACAGGCTTTTCGCCCATGCAGACCATTTCCCGTACTGGCATAATTTTTTTATTTATTTTTAGTAATATAATTAATTGTTTATGTAGGCCTATCTATGTATGTAGTATAAGTTAGTTTTAAGTTAACAACTTATGTCAATGTTAGCAAACATGTGATTTGTATTATTTGTATTTTTTGGGAAATAAATAATTTCTGATTTCTGATTTTTATATCATCTAACTACTAGACCATGTAATACCATCTAAATTACACAAACAATAACACTTCATTCTAACAGCTTACCTGCACCAGAATAGCAGGCACTGGAGTCAGCTTATCCATATGGATATAGGAGAAGGACTCGCACAACTGCCCCTCTCTAGCTGCCACGTAACACAATCTACATTACACATACAATAATGTTTCATCAAAAATCAAGTCCGTCTATTACTAAGGCTAAACTCTTGACAATGAAGAAGTTGGAAATATAATGGATCATATCTTGAAATCATGATGTTATGTTTCAGTGCTAAAAACTTTTAGTTTAAGTGTTACATTTGTTTGCTCGGAGCTATGGCTAATATTTTTACACTTTTCAACCTAAACAATCTTTACACCAATTTTGGTTATTGCTCCTCAGTTGATATGAGTAATTAGTTTTAGAGTGGTTATAGTTTGCCTTCGTCTACAACTAAATTCCAGGTTCCTGGTCTACAATCTATGATTTTGATGTTCTTGTGTCATAATCCAATGTCAGTGTATCAGTATCAGTATCTGTGTATCAGTTTGTCAGTTGAGGAATAGATAAATTGTCGATTAGCAAATGGAAATCAAGCTGTAAATGATGGTAAACTACACAACCACTATGATTAATCTTCATTACAATTTAGAAACTCTAAATGAAAAAAAAAAAATAGCAATATGGTGTGAGATTCTTGTTTACTTGAGTTTTGTCTTCGTCAGATGATTTAAATCAATTAAACTGTTAAACTGAATTAACAAAAAGAGGTATTAAAGTAAAAAAAATAAAAATAAAAAAAATAAACTCCAATAAATTGAATAAAGATAAATTGATAATTTTTACTTTCTCCCCCTATACCATAGTATATGGAGAAAGTATTGTTTTCGTCAAAATTTTCGAATTTGAGTTGTTGGTGGATTTATTCATTATGGTTCCCCCTGAGTCCAAAAAAGTGGTTTTCGGAGTGATGTCTGTGTGTGTGTATGTGTGTGTGTCTGGATGTATACAGAGCTAGAGAATGCCCCAATGGTCCGATTTTGGTGAAATTTGGTATGTAGGTCCATTCTCACAATAATTCCAGGCGTTTTTTTCATTTTCTAGAATTTTTTATTTTTAAGGGTAGTTTACCCCCAAAACCCCTCAAAAAACGTGAAAAATCTAAATTTCTCAAAAACGGCTCTAACGATTTTGATTACAATTTTGTGGTTTATTAAGATTAAAATGCTGAATAAAATGACACCACCCGCATCTCTGAGAAAATGCCCATTCAAAAGTTATACAGTAATGTTTAAAAAATCATTTTTTGGATTTTCAAAATAGCTGTTACTGTATCCTGAAATAACTTTTACTAATCACCATTTAATAAAGCTTAAAAAACTAAATAATTCAGTATTTTAAATTATTGATCTACCTCAAGTGGTTGCGGGGAAAATTCAATTTTTCGTTTAGTGGTACAGTACACTCTCGTTCATCGGACTCGGCGACATCGGAACTCCGCTTCATCGGAACTGAAAATCTGGATATTATTAATTTTTTTTCTTACGAAATAAATAATTTTTCCGTTTTAGCGCCTTCAATTTCCATTCGTTCTATCGGCACAACAGTGAAGTATCACATTTTGCATCAAACGTCATCAGGCGTTTTCCATAATCTGTACCCATCGATCTGATTTACGAGGCCGTGGAGTATTCGCACTAAAATAGAAAGAGAAGAGGCAGGAAGTGAACATCCGGTTCGACCGCTTCCCAAACTGTCATTCAGTCTGTCTCGTGTCACGATTGCACCTGTGTTACGTGGAAGTCAGTTGACTGCTGGAATATGAGAATAAAGATTTTGAATCTTTATCTCCTGCGTTGTTTTTATTCCTATATGTTCATTGTTACCATGTTCAAAGTTTGAGTGCCTTATTTTCATAAAACCTCTTGTGTTATCTTAAAAACAAGATTGAACACAATCACGATAGTTCACCGTACTGGCGGAAATGATGACTCACGACGGACTCCGCTTCATCGGAATTTTTTGACATCCGAACCGGCCGTCCGCCACATTAGTTCCGATGAACGAGAGTGTACTGTAAACGCAGTACGTTGTTAAAAATCACAGACGCACATAGAGTCAAACTCGCGCTGCTCAGCTGGTAGCTATCTGACTGAGCCATCAAGACATTAATGTTTGAAGCTTTTAATACTTTTTTTATATTGTTGGGAGAAAGTATGTGTCAGTTATCTGATACCGTTTATTTTGTAAATTAATATCAACAAAATAAAATAATACCTGGAAGCAGCAAAAACATTGCACAATCCGGATCCAAATGCTGAAAACGCGACCCCAAGACAAATCACCAGCTTCCACTTGCCAAATACCAAATCACCGAATGCCTGGAAAAGTTTATAACTTTAAAATATTTATACTCTTCTAAAAAAGTATTTCAATATAGCATTAAGTCAAAATTGATTTTAAAGTCTAACAATCATAAAAATAGGGCTCCTCTCAGAATGTCATTCAGTGCTTTGCCTGCTCCTATTAAGTGCCTTTAAGTTCGATAAAAGTGATAGAGGTTTTAAATAAAAGATAAAAAATTGTGCAAATTTTACTCTAATATGGATTTTCTAATATTTTAAATCCATACTAAGCATAATGGTCTCAAGTTCATCAAATTTGAACCATAATATAGTTTATTCAAAAAATAAAAAACGCAAATCAAATAGCCCATGGATTTATCTTTCATTTAAAAGCTCTCTCACTTTTATCGGACTTTAAATAACAGCACTAAATGGGAGCAGGGGAAGGACAAAATGAATTTTAGACCAGCGAGACCTCTGATACTCTACCCCTATAGCGGAAGCTGTTTAAACTGCTGGGGTTGCAAGCTGAACGTATTCATTGAATAGCATCTAGGCCTACATTAAATGTTTTAGTTATTACTTCCTATTTTATCATGTATTTTCAACTGCTCAGTTCATGTTAAAATAACATTCCAAATATGTGGATTCTGATTTAAGTTAAAAAATACATTACAATTTTAACTTGTCTTGTAGACATCATAAATGAAACATTAATTTCAGTTTAGTAATTTTCTTTATCATCAACCATTTTGGTATTATATGAACCATTGGTTGAATATTATCTTGATGGTTACAACATTGTAGTTTCGATGTAAGATAACAGTGGGAAAGTCATGTTTACAAACATACAGGTTCTACAAAGGTTAATTATATAAAAGTTTTTTTTTTAATTTTTATTTTAAAAGTTATATTACTGACTTTAAGTCAACCATTACATGAATAGGTTTTGCTAAAAAATAATGTCATTGCAATCTTTAAGGGTAACTACCCAATATTAATTTTTTACTTTCCCCTTAACTTTAAATTTATAAGCTTTCAAACATCCTCACTCAACCATTTCTAGTTCTCAAAGAAAAACTATGTTTGTACGCAGATGTCTCCAATTTGTTATTTTTGTGGTAAGGAAGTTGAATTTGTAATAAATAAGAGTCTCTTATGTTTTAAAACTTATTTTGATCACAGGAATTTATTATTAATCCTGGCTAAAATTAATTTTACATCCTTCTATAACAAAAATTCCAGAAATTAAAATCTATATCTATGAAAGGGGAAGTATGTATGTATATTTATGTTATCTATGGACAACGAAACCGCTTTACAGATTGTAATGAAACTTTCAGGCATTATTAAGCATTATTCAAGGATGGTTTGTGTGAAGTTTGGTGAACATCTGCCCAAAGGGCTCTGACCCAGGGGGCAAACAATACTTTGGCAAATAAGCCGGAAATGCCAGACAATCCGTATTAAAATCTTTTCATTAAAATCTTTTACTAAAATTTCAAAATTCAAAAACTTTCATTGCCTGATACTTCTGGCTCGGTTATCCGATTGAGGTCGGGTTTGCGGCATTGTGTTCTGTTAAGTAAGACCTTTAATATGAGGTTCATATTACCCTACAGTTAAGATTTTATTGTGACTCCTAGTGGGCCGTCTCCCATTGGGGCTAAAAAATCACATTGTAGCTCAAAATGAAGTACTAATGGCCAAATAAGGATATTTGAAGTTCTATTCCTCTATAAGTTATCCCTAATAGAAAAAAATAAAAGAAGAAGACATTAAAATGCACTAATGTGTGTGCTGAAATGGGGCCAAGAAAGAGGGCTGTTTTCCCTGTCACCATAAAATAAAATACAATGTTACTTGTTATTCTCAAATCAAACATAGTGATTTTATATATCATTGTAAAGCAAAAATAATTTTCTACAAACTTCAAATTTACTGTTTTACATATAAACTTCAAACAAAGGAGCTGTATGGGAATGTTTTTATATTATGTAAAGAAAATATCACTTTTTTATATTTATGTTGATTTTGCCACAAAATCATTTTCTTAACAAGTGGTAATGACAAGTTTTGTAGCAAATTTTATCGGGAACAAAATAAAATCAATGTCACTTTGATTGTTTTTTTCCTTACAAAACTGTAGTTGATTTTCTAACTTACTGCGACTTTAATTTTAAAGAGGCCTAGAGCTGAAAGCTCAAGGGGGATTTTTCGGGACTTTTGGGAAAATGCACACCTTATCATAGTCTCTCCACTGTGAAAAATTCAGCTCCTCCGGAATAACTTCCAACACGAACCTATTTTGACTGGGCTATAAGGTGAAAGCGAGTGAGCGTAGCGAACAAGCTAAACCTGATGGTGGGTGCATAGCGAACGAACATAATTACCTATAAAATAAATTCAATTACAGGTGAAGCCGTCACAGGAAACAGCTAGTATTAAATAGTAAAATAGAGTCAATGAAACTAAATTTAGGTCTGCTGGTTCTTGAAATTTTATCTTGGAATTGTCACGTCCTAGCCTTAAAAAATCAAATTTGTTTCGGATTGTTTGTTTTAAGAACTTTAAATAAATTCTGTTCAATTGAAACCCTTAAGACAATCTAATTTGCCCATATACTTTCTCACATTGGTATTGTATTATATGGTGCTACTGTGACAAAAATCTGAATAGCTAGTGTACTATTACTTCAGAAAAACACAAAGAATAATGTTTAATCTAAAAAATCTGAACTCGGTTAAAAAGCAGTTTTCCAACTTAGGCATAATGAATGTCTACGGGGCATCCTAGACACCGACTTTTAAAACTTCCCAAAACTCAATGATGCCTAGGATGGGAGACTATCACTCATATAGTCTATGGCAAAAGAAATTGAAACAAACTGGCCATTCAACCACATTCACTGAGTTTTTCCAGGAAAACCGCAAAAGTGCTGGGACTAAATTTATTTTTAAATCCCCCACAAGTTGTTAAATATTATGGATATAGATTTGTTTAAAGCTAAATAAAACATTACTTAATTTAAAAAAAAAAAAAAAAAAAAAAAAAAAAAAAAAAAAAAAAAAAAACACCTTACACATTTGATGATTTTTTTTAATAGAATAAATGTGATAGCTGCAATATGTTACACTGGGGCAAATATTTTTTGGGAAATGTAACCTAATATTTAAGTCTCTAGGTTTAGTAACAAGCAATAAAATTGTAATTAACTCCATCCTACATTGAAACCAGTATGAATTTGATAAATTAAGTACAAATTATGAATAAGGTGATTGCCTATATCTATTTTTTAGATTGAGATTATAAATAAACTTACGACAGCAACGGCTGGTTCAGATATCATCTGTGGGATGGTAAGCATCGTGAGGTAGGCAAGGTTCATGCTCAGGTACAGTCCCGTCACCATGGGAACTGCGATCAGAATACTACGAAGTACATTCCTGGGCAAAAGATGGCATGTCATTAAAGGTTCTGCTAAGGAACTGTTTTGAAGGTGTAGGTTTAGGTTTTTTAATGGCCCAAAGCAGTGTGTTTGGAGATCAGTAAAGAGTTGTCCAATGTGTTAGGATATTGTAGACTTGCGGCAAGTGAGAGTAGCGAACGAGCTCACCTCAGATTGTCAAGTCGGGTAACAACTAGTGTGGCTATAACATAACACATAATAGAGATTGTTAAAATACCACAAAACATACATATGATACCAGTTGTTAAAAACTTGAATTTGCATACGTGGGGGTACTTTTCTGGGGGGTGAACCTCCTGAGGTAGAATTCCGGGGGTGGAATTCTAGGGCTCGATCTTTGGTTGTAGTATTCTGGGTGTAGAATTCAGGGGGTACTTTTCCAGGGGTAGAAATCTGGCTGGCGTTTGGTTTGCTATAATGTTAATTTATAGCAACCAAACAAAATGATAAAATATTTATAAACCTGGGGGTTTATAGGTTCCTTATTGGTAACTTCCTTATAGGAAACTTTTCACATGAAAAGAACATGTTCAGAAATCCCAGAAGGATAATCTGGGTGAAATACAAAACTGTTCTGCAAAATGGGATAGAGGATACCGGTCTTCTGTACTCCTTCATCAGAGATACTAATCATCTAGACTGCGCTGCTGATCGCCTGGGCGGGGACAGAGTATCCTCATTTGAGGACTGCTGTCCACTGTCGACGGGTAAACAGGGTAGGTCTGGGTGATGGAATTCAGAGATTGTTAGCCTGAGGAAAAGGGAAGGGCTCTCTTCAGGAGGGCTAAACTAACTGCTGGGACGCCTATCACAGGTTGTTTAACCAGTACAACTTTTGCAGTTAGGAGAGCTAAGAGGCTCTCTTGGAGAAACTTCTGCAGCAATTTTGAAGGCGTCTGTGAGACTTCAAGGATCACGAAGATCCTATCGAAATATAAGTCCTCTTGCCTTGGCTCCCTAGAGGGGGCCTGATGGGACGTGACTCATAGCCAGATTTGCTGGGCAGTCAACTCTCTAAGCCCCTACAAGTCACCGTCTGTTTTCAACAGGGAATAGAGATCTTGCTTCCGGTTCTGGCGTCCTGGCTAGGATCTCTGTGTCATAAGGAGGAAATGCTCAACCTTAGGAGACTCAGGACACTAACAAGAATAAGTTTCAGGCCACCTTGAACAGGGGAGCTCACTTCAAAATACTAGCTAAAGAGGCGCTTCTTGGCCCCCAGCTAGGGAAACAAATACATAGAGGCCAAGAAAACAACTGAAAGATAAATGAAAGAAGACAGACAGCACCTCTGCCTTGCAAAGGAGCGGAAGATCTCCAGAATCTCATCTTTCTACAGGAATTCCATTTCATTTTCAGAGTAGGCAAAGCAGCGGCAGCAACAGCAAACCCCAAAAATACTCGAGAGATGTGATGTGCCACAGTGGGAAAATGGAAAATGGAGATGTCCCTCAATGGCCAGTTCTCAGCTGGAAAATAGTTACTGTCCCCACACTAACTACCCTTGGATTAACTACCCTTGGAGGTTAACAATGGAGCAAATTATAAAATTTGAGAAAAGAAATTAATTTCAATCATTGAGGGGTTAAGAATTGTTTCCTCCAAGTATCTTTTTGTCTCAACAGTTGCAAGTCTATCCACCAGTGTATCCTTTCAATTGTGTTAAGATTACCTTTAAAAGACTTTTTTAAATTAATTCAATCAAGGTTTTTCAATATGGAATGAACGATTGAACAATTGAGACAACTTTTTCTGTTCAGAAAATTATCATGAGTGATGTATTGTTGTAACTGACCCTACTTTAACCTAAACCACAAACAGTAACTTAACAAACACCCCTAACACTCCTAACCATGAGCTAGCATGCCAAATTTGTGTTTATATTACAGCAAATACATTTTGTTGGCAGACCTTGAGAGGAGGCTACATCAGACTCTCCGAAATCTGGCATATGGTCATTCTGGCCCTCCAGTAATCTGGCCCTTTTCAGACCGCTGTTTATGTTGTTTTTGCACCAATTATCAATGTATCAGGAAGTTTTGAATATCAGATGCAATTCTCTTGCCAAGGGAATGGTTTTCACAGTTCGATAATCTTTTATTGACCGTTCAATAAAAGACCGTGTCTTTTATTGACAATACTATATTTTTCAATCAATAATTGAATCTGCTTCTCTGCAGTCCAATAATCATTGACAGCCAATATCGCACTGCGATTAAACAGCGGCAGTAAAACAGCTCTTGTTAACTAAAAATCTCTTCTACTAGTTTTGCATTTTCACTAATCAAGCACCATGTTCATCTGATATCTGCTGGATTAGCAAGATTCTACTGTACCTGATAATTATTAAACCCAAAATTATTTGTAGGGTAACTAATAGATATGCACTAAGACAGTGTTTCTCAACTGGTGGTACGTGTACCACTGGTGGTACGCGAGAGCATTTTAGGCGGTACGCGAGAGAAAAAGGAAAAAGACAAATTAAATACACGAAAAGTTAAAAAAAAGAGTTTTTGGACAACGTGATGCCTACAGCCGTTTTGTCCAGCTTAGTGCTGCATTATACAATGATTTTCCACATAATTTTAGAGACAGAAATTGGTAGCACTATTTCCTTGCTAAAGCAATTTCGTACCAATTTATCAAATCAAACTAACTTAGTATAAATAAAAACTCCCGTATTCCGAGCGCAATTATATTAATGAATAATGATTTTGTGTCTAGTACTCATCTGAACTTGGATTATTTTAAGTTCAAGTTTAAGTTCTGTATTTACAATGTACCATTTAAAGATAGGAGACACTCTGCGCAGAGACAAAGAAACTTATTTGGTCATATCGACCGAGAATTTTAAGTTGATCACTTTTGTTGTCACTTGGTAACACTGGAACAAATACTGTGTATATGTTTGGTGAAGCCCTGTGAGTGACCTGTCATAATAGTGATAGTTATTTGTGACAGTCTTTCAGTCTTTGTGTCGTGATAGTTATTTGATAATGTGGAGAATTAGTCCTGATTATTAATAAGCCCCCTGAAATCGATGCAGAGCAAGAAACAACAGCAAGTTTCCCATTAACAACCTCTTTTGCTGTAAATATTATTGATTATACTCATTTTATTTTTATTGTTTTAGTTACTTTTGTAGAAAACCAAAATAACTTTTTGGTGCCTTAAGTGTGTAGTTGAAACAATTTATTTCGATTTCATTGTATTCAACTTTGTTTATATAACCTGCTTAGTGCTTGTTTGTTTATAAAAGCTAGCAGATTTTAGTTTCAAACTGTAAAACATAGTTTACCTATATTTATACGTTAATTTATAATCAAATTATTATTTGTATAGCTTCGAACTAAAATGTCCATCACAAATAAATTTGCGGTCATTCAATTAAATTAAAACTTTTAAAGTTGTTGAAAATTTGAGTTTCTTTAATTTTTTAACACAACTTAGGGGCTTATAATGAAATGTATTATAAAAAAATAACAATATTATCCTAGGCTTTCTCTAGCTGTATCTGTAAGGGTGCTGGGAGCATGGGGAGGGGGGGGTATGTATGAGTTTGTGTGGTACGCCAAAAAATAGAAAAGCCTCAGGTGGTACGCGGGCACAAAAAGGTTGGGAAACACTGCACTAAGAGATATGCATCATAGTCTGTGGAGTTTTGTTTCTCACCTGTTAGGATCTTTAATTTCTTCAGTAACCCCAGTCACTATACACCTGGAAAAAAGAAACATAGTTGACACATTGATAGAATCATTTATATCAGTGGTGAGGTTTTAATTTTATATAGCTACTTGAAATCCCAGTGATTGTAAATACTTGTTGAAACATATACAACCTGTTATATAATAGTTGATAATTGTTAAATTTTTAGATATTACATAAAAAAGATAGTAAAGGAGATTCAAAACTGATTTTATTAATAGAACAAAAACATATTATAACCTAGTACAATGCAGACATGAAGATATTCAAATATGGTGGAATTGACTTTCAAATTTTTGGCAAATTAATGACACATTAAAAAGGTCATAACTTACCAGCCATCAAAGGTATAAAGACCACTATAGAATGCCATGATTAGCGCCTTAGTAGAGTAGTTGGTGCCTTCAAATCCCAGTGGCAAGTCTTTTGCCTGTCCTGTGGGTAAACACTGCTTAGACCAATGGCTGAAGAAATTCATGAGTAATAATAATGTTACTGATTGCCACCTGCAAAGAACTTAACTAGCACGCCTGAATAACATAACAAGCCTTAACAACATGACAAAGGTTTATAAAAATGAAAGTAATCATTAAAGGTAATACATACATGAATGGCTCCCGCCAATAATGTTTTGAATAAGTGACAAAATTTTAAAAATTGAGATTGGAAACGCCACCCTGTACCAAGATTGGTGAAGTTGGTAACCCTATGACCAGGGGAAACCTTGAGGCTTTGGTTACGCCATACAGTAACGTTGTAGGCGCCTAAAGATATCGACGCCCACGATGAGTCAGTCTTGCGGAATCCGATTTAATAATAATAATAAATTTATTCCTCCGACAAAGTTTCACATTGTATGGGAGTTTACAAAACAAATTTCCAGTTTTTGCACTTATTCACAATTTTACAAATTTTCATTTAATTACAATTTCATCTAGTACTCATTTTCTCTTAACTTTTTCTTCATTGTAAACTTATTTGAAATTTTTCTTGTTTCTTTTTTTTTCCTAATTTAAATCACCTACCCATTGCAGAAAAAGAACGATAAACATATAGAACTGGACAAGAAACGTTTGTAAGGCAGAGGAATTTTGGAGAAACATCTATCAATGACGATTTAAAAAACCAGTGCCATTAAAACAGCCATCACATGAGATGTGCATAATCTTATATAATAAAAGAGAGCATTTAAGGATCTAGAGAGAGTACTACTGAACGGATCGAGGCCTTTTTTTGTGTCAATGGATTTCTTTTGACCCCTAGATGATAGGAAAAATATGGTATCCCTCAGAAAATTCCTTATAAAGCCGCAAAATGAAAATTAGACCTTATTTAGACCAATCTAAGTGTCAATGGATTTCTTTTGACCCCTAGATGATAGGAAAAATATGGTATCCCCCGGAAAATTCCTTATAAAGCCGCAAAATGAAAATTAGACCTTATTTAGACCAATCTAAGACGTGATTTTGTCGATTTGTTTACTGCTCCAGGTGATCCATATCTTACATTGAAATTTGACACCCCTGCTGCTTTACAAAGTGTTTTTATAAACAAAACAGACAACTTCTCAATTCTATGATAATTGACAGGTAAAAATGAAATCAAGGACATGTAATGTTGCAATGGTTCTTAAAGCAGTAAAATCTATATATATAATACGTGATGCCCTTTTTTTGTTAACGCTTCTCCTCCCTTATTTCTGGACCAATTTTAAAGTTTGAGGTGTCAAAAAAATGGTCTCAGTTCGTAGTTTTGCAATAAGGTTTTAGATTTTTGATATTTTAATTCCGAAGCTCACGGGAAGCCCCCAAAGTTCATTTTTTGTCCATAAGATTAACACGGGGAACAATTTATATTGAATTGCTAAATAAAACAGCTGTTGATAGTTAAGCAAACAAACACATATGTTAAAAGCTAGATAGAAGCAAATTGAACTGGTACTGAAATATCAACACAATTTCATACTTTAATACGAGGCGTGTCTAATCTGAGGTTTTAACCTTTTCTCAAAATGTAGCGGGTAGACTTTATTTGAACGTTTTATTTATGTGTAGGCCTATATGGGCACAAAAATAAGATTATTAACTTAACCCTAAAAAATTTCATTTTTCTGTACGAACCAATTTTGGAAATTGAAATTTTTGATCTGGGTGGGTTGTCTGATTAGTATTGAAACAATAACGGAAGGTGACAAATATTGAAATAGAACTAAATTTGTGTGCATGGGGTTTCAAACTGCTGTGAACTATATAATTTACAGGAAAATAATTAAGGAAAAGGGATGGTTGGTTGTAGGCTTGGGGGTGTTATGGGGTCACTCTCCGAACGTAAAAAGAATCCTACTCTTACAGAAGGCAGCAGTAAGGACCATAACAAACAGCGACAGGTTGGAACACTGTAAGCCTATTTTCCACCAACTTGGAATCCTTACAGTGTCATCACAGTTTATCCTAACATCCTTACTTCATGTAAAGAGTGGTGCTGAACACCTTCACAACACGAGAGAGGCACATCACAATTACAACTTGAGAAATAGGAGGGATATTGACATCCCACGTAGTAGGCTCAGTAAGACTGCAGAGAGCAACCCGGTTTTAGCAAATAAGATGTTCAATAGGCTTCCACTAGACTTGAGAAATCTGGATCTGAAGTCCTTCAGGAACAAGTTAGATAAGTGGCTGGTTAAGAGAAGCTACTACAGTTTGGCAGAATTTTTCAACGATAGCCTGAGTGGTATTATGGATTAGCCGGCCGCCGTTTTTAAAGTCTGAATGTAAATAGTTGTAAATATATGTTTGTTTATTTAAGTGACAAAGTCTATCCAGAAGTTTCTGGCCAACGACCGCTGGATGGTAATAAGGTAATAATAAGGTAATAAGGCGTAATAATCCGTTTGTTTACTACAAAAAAAAATTAATGCAGAATGCTACACATATTAAAACACCTGTTTAAAAGAGACATTTTAAAGTTTTTTTTACCTCCACTATATAAAAAAAGCTTATTACAAAAATGGTTTGTATAAAGATAAATTTAACCAAAATTTTTATGCACATAAAACTAAAATGGACCACACCAACAAAGATGTAGATTCTCTTAATTTTTATGATTTCTTAACTTAAATTTTGTAATGCCATAGACAGTTAAGTTCCAGATGATTTAGCTCTTTATAAATAGTAATGTGGACTCATTCACTATTTTGACAACTAGGTACCTCATAGAGTACTACAAAACAGCAGTTGTGGGGTGCTCCATAACTCATAGGACTGGGGAGTTGGAATGAAATGTTGATTTTTATTCTGTTGTCATTTACGTTTTATTTTTGATGAACTATGTAGATCCAACATCTGTGAATTTATTCTAAATTTTATAGGAGGGTTTAGACAAAGGCCCTAATTGCCTTATAAAGGAAAAATCGGCAAAAGAACAACTACGTAATCTTTGCTAATTTAGATCTAAAAGAACAACCACGAAATCTTAACACTATCACATTGGTAAGTTGGAAAATTAGTAATGAAGATCGATTGATGAAACAACAATAATGTTTAATCTGATTTTCACTATAATTTGATTTTTATTCAAAGTAACTCTGTTTATCATTTTATTAATGATGCTTTCTAACAACTGGTCGATGTTAGATAGTAACAAGACTGGGGTTTGGACCGTTCCCCATCAAAACGTTAAAAAATGCCAATGGCGTATATAGACACTAGAAAAATTAACATGGAGTTAGGTTTTATCATTAGGTATACTCTAATAAATGCAGCGCATTGCGCTGCACGGGCCCCTAGTAAATATTTAACAGGTGATGCTTCAATAAAATGTTGGTTGCTGTACTATAAAGAGAGTTTATATTAATATAGAGTACCAGGGGGACCGAGCTTAAGCTCGGTAAAATTACTACTTTCGTTGTCACACAAAGCTCGTTCGCTCCGCTCACTCGCCCTCTTCCATTTAAAAAACGAGCTCGTTCGCTTCGCTCACTCGCCAAGCCGACAGGTTCTGCACTTAAAAGATGTTAACACATTGGTTTATATCTACAGTTATCAGCTGATTTTTGTTCAATTAATAAAATCTCCATAAGGATAACATGGAAACTTTGGAGGGCTCTAGTAATTATTTTAACAAGCAAACAATAAAAGAAAAGAAAACATAATATATATACATATTAAACACAATTATCTGGCGTTTGGAAAAATCTAGGGCCTCTGAGGCAAAGCCTGTTAGAGGTTCCTTATCAAAACTTATCAGCTTTTACTAAGTCATATAAGGTCTTTATATTCCTATTTTTCATCCTTTTAAGGTAGACTAGGCTTATGATTCTACATGTTAAACAGTTGGTTTATTATTACCCCTGATATAAACAATGGAGTACAAAAATGTGGAACTATGAACTGGAAGAAATAAGTCTTGAAATATACAAGAAGAAATACCAAGAATAAGAAAAAGAGATGGAAATACAGAGGAAACAAAAGACAGAAAATAAATATTTTGAATTGTGTTTTAGTGAAGAAAAACAACTTTCAATAAGATTGACTTAGAGGACAATGCATTAACACTTAGTACACCTAGAAATATACACATCTATATCAATGTGTGAAAAATTCAAGTCAGAACTTGAAAGCAAGGTTCAATTAGATGCATAAACACTGTGGAAGAACCCACAGAATGGTACTCAGCTATGATGGTGATACCAAAACCTAATGGGAACGTTAGAGGCTGCGTGGATCTAACAAAATTAAACAAGAACGTAAGAAGGCAAAATTGCCAGAGGTTAAAGATACACTTAATCATCAGATTGGTAAATCTCGAGTGTTTAACAAATAAGATACAAATTCCAAATTCTGGCAAGTTAAATGGACTCTGAGTCAGCGAAATTACACCAATAAGTTAATTGGCCATAAAACTGGAATGGAATAAATGGAAGTACGGTTAAAAAACCTTTAATCATTATCTTTTTTTTAAGTCTCATAGGCCTACTACATTGTAAAACCACATGACGGTAAGTATAAACTATTAATGATATACTTAAGATCGCCTCCTAATCAAAATTATATCAAAATTTTAGTTGATCTGAACCCAAGAAGTTTTAACAAATTTTATAACTGAAACATCTGTTCTTCCTGTTTTTTAGCATTTGTTTTACAACAGCTGTTCAAATGTAATGATTCAATCAATTCAAAAGATTAACATTAAAACTTTGAAAACCTGGATTAGAATTAGAACGTGAATTAGAATAGGATTCTGCTCATCTACAGAACCTGTACCATTCTAACGATATGCGCTGATTTCTCATACAATGCACATGTGCTGAGAAAAAAAGGAGGAAAAGAAACATTCTTGCCTATTTTAGAAGACTAGGGAATCGTCCACTGGTCGAAATTCGACCAAATATTTAGTTGATCGAATAAAATAGCTAATTAGTTTAAAACAATTTTTAGATAAAACAAACTGTTCTTCCTGATTTGCTATAATTTGTTATTACAACAGCTGTTTCATGATCAATCAATTATCCTTCTCCCATAAGATTAACATTGAAACTTTCTAAGCCTGTAGGGCGTAGCATCGGGGGCCGATGTGAATTAAAATACTATTCTGCTCATCTACAAAACACTACCTTTCAAACGGTATGCGCGGGTTTATTTTACGTTGCTCACAAGCTGAGAAAAAAGGAGGAAAAGAGACATGCTTGCCTTATAATATATCTAGATGGCTGTTCACGTTGCTAAAGAAATGGAAACATTTTAATTTTGATACTATGTTGTCTGTGTATTAATAAATTCTGTGACCATTTTCAAACGTGAACATAAAATTCATGAATAATCATCATGAAAATTACCCGTCATTTTGACGGGCTGTTTTCTAGTAATATTATAACAGCCAAGTGTATTTAAAAAAAAATTGTTTCTAATCCTACTTTTTGTATTCTTCTAGGTTATTTGCATTTAGATATCATTCTATTGAATAAATGTGACGTCCTAACATATTATGATCAAAACACAAAGATTTTTTTACCATAACCTCAAAATAGCAAAAAACGACAGTCTTTTACAACGTTATTGCCATTTTAAAATCACATTTTGTTATTACTTTTTTCCAACAGTAATTGGTATTGTTGCATTATTCCTTACGATGACAATTTATACTGTTTTATACATAAATTACAACAACAACAAAAACATAAAGCTTATTATTTTAGTTTATTTTCATGTTTTCCCATTCCAGTAAAAAAATTAGATTTTGTCGCTTAAAACGTTACTGGTGGGAGCCATTCTCATATTTAGTTATTTTAAATAGTTTATTCCCTTTATATCAAAAAGGTACCATAAGTGTAACTATGTTAGTTAAACAAACTAGCTTAAAACAGCACAAAAATTGAAACAGCACTGCTAAGAGAACAAAGAAACTTCATTGGTGGATGACAAATTGAGATTACTATGAGTTTCATGAAAATAAACATCCATCCCACTTAACATATAAATCCCTTCCCCTTCATACATTTTCAGAAGAGATAGAATTTCATTGGCTAAATTTTATAGCTCCTACTTTGTCAAAATGTTTTTGCAATAACTTTTAGTTATCAATTCAATATTTGTTCTGTGCAGGTGGCAAACTTGATTTTGTGCAGGAAAATACCTGTGAGCTGGACGTAGACTGCACCCAAAATGACCATGGCGCAGATGCTCAGCTTGAGGTAGGAGAACATGTTCTGGACGCTGACGTAGAGCTTCACGCTCACCAGGTTGATGTAGCCCATGATACCTGAAAGGCAACAAGTGTCAGCGATTCCAGGCGGGTGTTCATAGTTTGGAGAAGCCCACATAACAGAAATATTACTATGAAACAGCGGCATACATAAGAAATATTTTCGGGACATCTGCTATGAAATTGAGTACCCGGTACTGCAAATATTTTCTAAAACTTTAACATCAATAAGACAATGATATTCCATCCCTAGCACAGTCATGTAGGATTACTTGTACGTGTTTCACTGTGTAGTACGCTAAAAGTCCATTTATTTCATCAAACCTGTCTTGCCTTATATATACCAAAAATGGAGGAAAACTTTTTTAAGAAATAAGATCATTTTTTAGTGGACGATGTGTGACACTCGCCTGAGCCACGGTTCAGTAACACTTCATCCCACTAACATTTCGATCAAACCGAAATTTCTTAGAAAAACACTAACACTTCGTCCCACTCGCTTTTACAGTTGATAAAATAAGCTAATGGAGTAACATTTCCCCCTCGAAGAAAAATTGACAAGAGCTAAGGTTGTAAGAGCAGGAGATGCTGAGCTCCGCCGATGGTCAGTCAAGATTGAGTCGAGCTCTGCCAACGGTTGATTTTATCCCCTACGGAGGCACGGTCGACCTCCGCCTATGGTCAATTTATCATATGCCTTCTATTGCTTGCTCGTTTCATACCTACGTTTGCTGTTTACTAATTTTATATCTATATTTAATAAGTCTACTAAAAAATTTCAACTAATAAATAATAAAAATTACGGTAGTTATAGATAAAACGTGTGCCAGGAATTCTGAATGGCGAACAGGGACCGTTGTGTCCAAATGTAACGGAACCCTTAATCACTTTGGTATTCACCTTTTTATATTTTTGCACTATGATGAAAATTGATGTTCTTAAATGGGACTAAAAGTCCGCTTTCTGTGCTTAAAAACACGTTGAGTAACCCATATTAATCGTAAAACGCGATTGACCACCGTAAAAAGCCACTATTCATCCTGATCCTAGTGGTAAAAATAATATTCCTACAGGTTTTTTTACACAGTTTGAATACCAAAGTACCTAGAAAACATGTACATTCTTACATATATAATTAAAAACCAAATATACTTATAAGTCTGCCATTTATTTCCATATAAACAATAACTGCCTTAGTATATTTTATTAAGTTGGAAGGAACAAGTAACCATGTTTCAGCAAAACTAGACTACAAGCCACCAAACTGACCATCATTGGCGGAGCTTGACTCTGCTCCTCCCTGAGGGTCAGCAGTAATATTTTTGGGACAAAATGTCACTAGTGAGCAGGTAGAGAGTTGTACATCTAAAGGAATTCGGGCTGAAATGTTTCCTGGCCGAAGTGTTACTTGGGACAAAGTGTTACGACATGCTGAGCCACACTCACTAAACTCATGCCTTTTCTGGGCTTTTTGCAAGCAATATGAATGGCTCAAAACTGTTGCTACTTTATTATAATGCCCTCCAAATAAATTTATGTTCCAACTGAACTGAATACTTGGTCAAATCAAATATACATCAACAGCTATTGAGCATCCTTTCAGTGTACATGTGCTCTTAAAAATTAAATGCTTTCACATGTTTTGGATTTTTTGTATATACAGTAACTATAAAATCCATGGTATGATTTTTTTTATTTTAAAAGAAACTTGGAATTACAGTACACTCTCGTTCATCGGACTCGGCGACATCGGAACTCCGCTTCATCGGAACTGAAAATCTGGACATTATTAATTTTTTTTTCTTACGAAATAAATAATTTTTCCGTTTTAGCGCCTTCAATTTTCATTCGTTATATCCGCACAACAGTGAAGTATTACATTTTGCATCAAAAGTCATCAGGCGTTTTCCATAATCTGTACCCATCGATTTGATTTACGAGGCCGTGGAGGGGGCAGGAAGTGAACAAACAATACATCCGCTTTGACCGCTACTCAAACTGTCATTCAGTCTGTCTCGCGTCGCGACTGCACCTGTGTACGTGGAAGTCAGTTGACTGCTGGAATATGAATATGGAATATGAGAATAAAGATTTTCGATCTTTATTTCCTGCTTTGTTTTTATTCCTATAGGTTCATTGTTACCATGTTCAAGTTTGAGTGCCTTATTTTCATCAAATCTCTTGTGTTATCTTAAAAACAAGAGTGAATACAATCATGATAGGTCACCGTACGGGCGGAAATGATGACTCACGACGGACTCCGCTTCATCGGAATTTTTTGACATCCGAACCGGCCGTCCGCCACATTAGTTCCGATGAACGAGAGTGTACTGTAGTTATGAACTAAGTTTTTTTTCCTAAAAACAAAACTAACCTTAATCACTATAAAATAAATTTCACGATTTGCTAGATGGTAATTAAAAAATTATCTTAAAAATGATATTTAATAAATAAACAGCACAAAAAGTATTGTGCACAAATTTGCTTACCAAGAGCGAGAAAGCGGATGAGAAATTTGACTTTATCCTCAGTGTCTGGGTCTAAGTCTGCATTAAACATGGAGACTAGAGGTTGGTGGATGTACTCTGTGAATGTGTAGCAGAAGATGGCCAAGGTGGCAGGATACACAACCAGAACATTGATCCACACGTAAATGAACCCTGTGACTGGCCCGTAGAACGGATGAAGATCTCTGAAGGCAGCTTGGAAGAAGGCGTACTGACCACCTGACTTGGGAATCACCATGCCCAGCTCGGCAAAAGCCAGAGCTCCTAGAAACATTGGAATATGGCAACTTCATATTACGAGGTATATTCGGAAAGTAAGTTCCGTTTTTAAATAAAAAAAGAACAAGTACAGATACAGTAAAAAAATTTATTGCATTCAAATCTACAACTCTTACATTATTTTTCGACATAACTCCCGTACCGACTACGGTACTGATCTTTTTCTAAGCAAGTAAATAAACTCATTTTGAAATTTTTGCCATGTTTTTACAAGAATTTCAATCAGCGTAAATTTCTCGCACAACTACTCATTCCTTTTTGCAACCAATTTTGATCAACAAGCTTAAGTGTTTGTTGGTCAGAATTGGTTACAAAAGTGTCGGTGAGACCTTTAGATTAATAAAAATTAAAATGTGTCCAAAATTAATTAGTAGTTTGTTGGATGAATCTTTCGTTTAATGAGAGAAATTACAGTTGCATGGTTAGAAACATCCCAGAGAAACCCTCCATGAGCATATGTGTTCAAAAATTTAAGCATCTCCTGGAGGATAGGACAAACATATTAATCACCTATTCATCAGTTAATCTTGAAAACCATCCTTTAGTATGGTTCCTCTTTCAAGAAATTTATATGGACTAACACACAAAATACAAAGAAATTCCCATGTATTATTGTACAACTAACGCCTGGTTTTTGTTACAGATATAAGTGTGGAAATAAGCAACACAGCAACCACAGAAGAATATAGTGAAAAACTTTTTAAAATAATAAAAATAGACTGCATGGTTTTAATACCATCTCACCCAATCGGCTCCAAAGTAAAAATAAGAACAAGGACAAATCTTCACTAAGCACCACACTTTATTATAGTAAGATGCACGAAAATAGTCCGATGGAAATTTAAACAGCTGTGTCCCCCCTCACCCCCTCTCGCCCTGCAATGTTGTCATTTATGATTATTTTTACCATGTGTAATCCAGTATAAAAATGTGTTTCAGAATAAATTTGGCAACAATGTATCGCCTCTCATCGGACTATTTTCGTGAATCTTACTATAGGCACAATATTAGGTTTAAAATTCACCAACCTTAAAATAGTAATAGACCTACTATTATGAGATGTCACTCTCATAACTATTTAAAAAAAAAGATATACTATTTTTATTTGTTCCAATCATCGATTAGTCTTTCTCTAATATATTTAAAAAAATGTTAGTTTTGGTTATCTAAATAATTTTATTCATTATATAGACCAAGTATTTTGTTTTAATTTCACCTTCAGCTTTCACAAGAGAGAAATGTGGTGGGCACATTTTAGACAACTTTAGATCTGTTATAATTTTCGTTATAAACTCACCTAAAACTGATATGCCACCACAGATTGCCCAGATGACTAAACTCATGCCTACAGATCCTGCATGAACTAGAACTATCCCTGGGGTAACAAAAATTCCGGAGCCTGAAACATAAATTGTCATAAGAAAACTTAAAGAAATAAATGTAACAATCATAACAAAGTTCAAATATAAATAAATGCAATAGATAGATTAAATAAAGGTAGTTATTTTGTAAAATTTTGGAAGTAATTTAAATCAAATACTTTATAAAACATTATTAGAAAATATAAAAGTTTAAAAAAACAATGATTAAACATAGCAACATTCAAGGGTGACACAATACCGTAATTAATCTTGGCTTTTTTTGTGATTCTCCCTTGGAATTTTTATTTTATTGTTTACATTTCTTCTAGGATAATTGAAAAGCATTATCTTTTTAATGATATAAAAAAAGAGAGACTGTTGTGGGGGAAGACATGAAGAAGTGAGAGGAATGAGTTTAAAATTCATGGAAATAAAGAATGACCAGCAATACGAAAATGAAAGATGTATAGCATGGAGTATGGAGAAAGATGTACAGTAGACTCCTCTTAACCGGCCATTTTTTAACCAGTCTCCGCTTTAACCGTCCTATCCTCGCACATAAACATCTTTTTAACCGGCCATTTTTTATCTCAACATTGCTTTAACCGGCCATGTTTCGCCGGAAACTTGGTTTTCTTATCTATCTTATGTATCATTCAATTCAACATTATATCATAATATTCTTAAACCACCTAAAATGCACTGTCCTGGATGGAAAGTGTATGCCACCGGAAGTGAATGAGTTTGGACCTGCTATCCAGTAGACAAAATAGGAAACAAATTATTATTAGTTTATTTTAGTCACGGATTTCATGGGTGTCTGATGTTACCGGTAACTCAGTATATAACTCGTATATAGAGTACCGGTAGTATATTTTGATTTTTTTTTCACGCCATAATTGCATTCAGGCCATATGAAACTGTAGGTTGGCATTTTTAAATGTACATCGGTTTAACTGGCCAAATCATTATCTAGCCAAGGCCTGGTCCCGAATTAGCCGGTTAAGAGGAAGTCTACTGCAAGAAGAAAACTAGAGGATATAAAAACAAAAACTAAGAACTAGCAAGGTTATAAATATTTAAAATAAAACAAAAATAAAGAATGTGATAATTTGTGAGAAAATTCAAAACCAATGCAAAAAATAAAAAATTCCAATTTAAGTAGAACTGTTTTTTACCAAGCTTATGGAAAACAAATATATTTCTAGGAAAATCTTTGGGGCAAAACCAGAAATAGTAGTTTTGTTTTCCAGAAATTTGTTTTCCAAAATTTTTTTTTTAAGCGAGGAACACTCTATTAACCCATTTTGTTAGAAGAGGATGGATATATTAAGCATTGCATAGATACTTCATGACTTCCATTATCCCCCAATGAACCCCACAAACTTCTTAGTTATGCAACTAAATAGATAATATATGAAAAATATATTAAAATTTAAGATGGACTCACCAATTGTTCCATTCACAATGAGATTCACGGATGCAACAAGGCTTAGTTCCCTCTTTAGCTGAGGCGCTTTCGGCTTGAACAAAATGTTGCTGAGTCTTTCGAAGCTTCTTCGCATAACATCAATGCCAGGAACACTTAACCTACTCGTCAGACTAGATATACTCTGAGTAATATTATGTACATTGAGACGAGACATGGTTGTTTTTGGTAGAAAAAACAAAATGCAGTAATATTAAAATGTACCTCAGTTAGTCATAAAACATAGTTAGTTTAAAAAGATCTCTCACTGAACTGAAATAGTTTAAGATCCATATTTTAAAGTCTTCCCTGCTATCATATCTGATCACTGCACGTTTATTTGATTGTAGAGATAGTGATCAACCTTCAACTTGTAAATTAGTTTTTGATTGTGTAATTAGTAGACCCAAAAGCCAACAATAACATGAAAAGTCGATATAATAAAGTATTTAGGCAATGAAAGCATCATAGGAGTTATTTTTACACAACTATAACATCAAAGTAAATATTATTTTTCATCACCTCATTTTATTATTGATTGTACTGAAAATAAATTTTAAAAACATGAAATGGTTTTGTTCTACTTCTGTTTGCTATTTGTTTCACCAAACAGCTACTCTTCATATTGAGCATAAACATTATATGTTCATAGATGTGTCAAAATCAATAATACACGAGGTTGCAACAATAAAAACTGAAATTAATTCAAAGGGATTAAGTTTCAACACATATTTTGTTTTGTTAGGTGCAAGGAATAATTATTTATTGTAGAAAAAAATTATTTATTTAAAGTGAATGAAATTATTCCAATCCTATAATATATGCAAAGATAACCTGAGAATCGAACACAGTAATTAATTGTGTTTCAAATCGTGGAAAATATTTTTTAAACTGTGTCAGCTTTGTTGGAATATGAATATCTTCAAACCATCTTGGTTGAATTTGTAACTTTAATGATATAAGTTGTCAATATCCTTTGAGCCATTGAGAGGTTGTTGTCAATATCCTTTGAACCATTGAGAGGTTGTTAATTTAACACATTCAATGCTAAAGGACATTCAAAGCATTGTAGCCCTGTGACAATAACAACCCTGTTCACAGTGACATGGGTCAGTATTGAATCGAACCACAGCAGACTATAGCTAGAGCGGAAAATAGAGCAGGTAGCAAAAATAGCGCATGGTAGAAATAGTGTATGGTAGAAATAGCGTTGTAGGTAGAAATAGCGGGTATGGTACCCCCTAATCCAGAATAAATCTGTCTTCGACGAAGGCTAGAGTGTTATGTAAGTCAAAAAAGTCTTTCAAACAAGACTAAAAAATACATTGATATATAGA
>CM061531.1:293300536-293507482 GCA_030545055.2 Neoaliturus tenellus
ACATTTGTACTATTTTGCGTGATGGCTATAGGTTTTACTCGATTAATATTATTATATCAAGTAAAATATTAATTTACTTTCTAAGGTACTGCTGAATGATTCAGTGCATCACTACTGTAAAAAAATTAAAGACAATATCACACCAACTGTATTTAATTTTACACCATTATTTTTACCATTTGCAAGTTAAACTTTGAAAATGAGAAGATATTTAGAGAAGATCATATATTTAGGTTAATAGAAGACAAAAAATACATTATGTAATTGTATTGTGCTATAAAACTTTAGTGAGTACAAGAAACACCTGTCTTTAATTATTAGCAATCATTTGTTTTAAAACTCTACTTTTAGAGTGGTATGATTATCTATTCTATGATATTCTATGTTTCATTTTAAAATTAGTAATAGTGATTTAACTCTAAGAATACTAGAATATACTACTTACAATGTACTTTTCTCAACAGGTTAAGACTTAACTGAATGTTTCACAGTTTTGCAATCGTTTCTATACAGGGTTAGGCAAAAGTCTGGATACCCCCAGTTAACTTTTTAACGCGTTGCAGTAGGAAAACCAAACTCGGCACATGTTTACAAAATCAAAAACGGCACTTTTTCATCAACTACACAATTTTGCCCCTGCCCCCAAAATGGGGTATTTTGGGGGCAGCCCCAAATTTTCAAATGTAAACCCCTATCGAGTGACCCCTCATTTTAAACGGTTTATCAAGAGAAATTAAATGGCGCAAACCGGAGGTCGATATCTCACCCCTAACCAAAATGGCAGCCATTTCAAAATTTGACATGGGCAAGCAAGTATAAGTATGGACACCCCAATTAATTTTTTAACACGTTGCAGTAGGAAAACCAAACTCGGCACATGTTTACAACATCAATAACTGCACTTTTTCATCAACTACACAACTTTGCCCCTGCCCCCAAAATGGGGTATTTTGGGGGCAGCCCCAAATTTTCAAATGTAAACCCCTATCGAGTGACCCCTCATTTTAAACGGTTTATCAAGAGAAATTGAATGGCACAAATCGGATGTCGATATCTCATCTCTAACCAAAATGGCAGCCATTTTAAAATTCGAGAAGGGTAAATTTACATTTGTTAAAATTAAATCGGAAAATAGCTTTTTGGAATTTATAATTTCTTGAATTATTTTAGAATTGAACCTAATAGCAGAAATGAACTAGTAGGTTCAATTCTAAAATAATTCCAGATATTCTCGATTCTAAAAAAGCTATTTTCTGATTTAATGTAAAGTCAATTTACCTTTCTCGAATTTTAAAATGGCTGCCATTTTGGTTAGAGATGAGATATCGACATCCGGTTTGTGCCATCCAATTTCTCTTGATAAACCGTTTAAAATGAGGGGTCACTCAATAGGGGTTTACATTTGAAAATTTGGGGCTGCCCCCAAAATACCCCATTTTGGGGGCAGGGGCAAAGTTGTGTAGTTGATGAAAAAGTGCAGTTATTGATGTTATAAACATGTGCCGAGTTTGGTTTTCCTACTGCAACGTGTTAAAAAATTAATTGGGGGTGTCCATACTTATACTTGCTTGCCCATGTCAAATTTTGAAATGGCTGCCATTTTGGTTAGGGGTGAGATATCGACCTCCGGTTTGCGCCATTTAATTTCTCTTGATAAACCGTTTAAAATGAGGGGTCACTCGATAGGGGTTTACATTTGAAAATTTGGGGCTGCCCCCAAAATACCCCATTTTGGGGGCAGGGGCAAAGTTGTGTAGTTGATGAAAAAGTGCAGTTTTTGATGTTGTAAACATGTGCCGAGTTTGGTTTTCCTACTGCAACGCGTTAAAAAGTTAACTGGGGGTATCCAGACTTTTGCCTAACCCTGTATTGTTTTTCACATGTAGTTATTCGTATATAATCAGCGAATTTTCAAAACCACATACGATGGTAAAATGGTGAATAAAAGTTTTAAGAATTTGAGATATGTGTTTAGAAAAAATAACAATAACTATACTCACATAATATTCATTTTACCAGACGCAATAAAGTCATCGAAATAATTTATTGAATAGATATTTATAGTTAACGTGTAAGCAAAATGTGATTTTAAAAGTGTTTTACTTGCCTGCTAATAAAACAGTAACATATAGAATGTATATTTTAAAATTTAAACAGACTTACAGGCAATTATTTTAAAAGCCAGGACTATGAGGTATGTTATTCAACATAATAAGAACTAAAAATATTTGACAGTTCATTAAAATATCTTGGAATTCATTAGCACCAGGTGATTGGCCTCTAGTCAACACACGATTGGTCGTCATTGGCTTCATAATACAACAATGGTGAAGTATAATTGGATATCGGACATGGCAAATACATTTAGCCGGTTCATATGTGCAGTTAGGGGATTACGATTCGATGTGACTCAAATATCGTGAAATTAATTTAAATAGTTTTTATGTAGTCCTGTATCTTTTACACTTGTGACCGATTAAGAATAATCTCTTATTAAATGGTAGCTAAAGTTGATTCATGTTAAGCCATAGCTGAAAATTAATATTTAAAATGTCTGTATAAACTTCCTACGAAAAAAATAATTAGTAGTAATTTATTACTTGCTAAGGTTAATAGTTCTTTATTGTTGCTTGAAATTAACATGTAGCTAGTTACATAAAAATACAACAATTAAACAATTTTAATAACAAGTACAGTTTATTTTAGCTGTAATACAGTTGAATAGTCTTTATAAATCTTTTTTTTTAGTTAAAGTTAAGTTTGTAGGAAAGGCTCAATTTTGTTGATATGAAAAGTTATATAATGTTTCGATAATGTCTGGAATTAAAACTAGTTTGGCATTTACACATAAAATAAACGGTATCAGTTAACTGACACATACTTTCTCCCAACAATATAAAAAAAAATATTTAAAAGATTCAAACATTAATGTCTTCATGACTCAGTCTGATAGCTACCAGCTGAGCAGCGCTCATTTAACCCTACCCTCTGTGACTTTTAACAACGTACTGCGTTTACCGCTAAACGAAAAATTGAATTTTCTCCGCAACCACTTGACATAGAGAAAAAATTTAAAATACTGGATTATTTAGTTTTTTGAGCTTGATTTAATGGTGATAAGTAAACTTTTTCAAATTAACAGCTATTTTTAAAATCCAAAATATTGATTTTTGAAACACTAATTATGCCATAACTTTTGAACGCGCATTTTCTAGGAGATGTGGGTGATGTCATTTTATTCACCATTTTAAGCTTAATAAACCACAAAATTTTAATCAAAATCGTTAGAGCCGTTTTTGAGAAATTTGGATTTTTCACGATTTTTGAGGGTTTTTGGGGGTAAAATACCCTTAAAAATAAAAAATTCAAAAAAATGAAAGAAACGCCTGGAATTATCGTGAGTTTGGACCTACATACCAAATTTCACAAAAATCGGACCATTGGGGCATTCTCTAGCTCTGTTTACATCCATACACACACACGGACACACACACACACACACACATACACACAGACATCACTCTGAAAACCACTTTTTTGGACTCGGGGGGCACCAAAATGGTTAAATCCACAAACAACTCAAATTCGAAAATTTTGACGAAAACAATACTTTCTCCATATACTGTGGTATAGAGGGAGAAAGTAAAAATCAATAACTTATTTATTTATCAACGGCCAATAACAGCAGAACATTTATTATTGTAAACTGCAACCAGTTAAGTTCTAGAAAAGTATAAAGCCGAAATTTACCCTTATAAAACTAAGGACAAATTAATTACGATTTTATTAATAAAATAATATAAAAATTATAAAATAAGCAAATAAAATATAGTCCAAAATTGGTATTTTATTACTCTTCATCAAAATATTTTATTACATCCGGGTTAACAGAGCCTTTCACTTTGGTTTTATTTCACATTTGTTATAGTAAAATAATATAAAAATTATAAAATAAGTAAATAAAATATAGTCCCAAATTGTTATTTTATTACTCTTCATCAAAATATTTTATTACTTCCGGGTTAACAGAGCTTTTCACTTTGGTTTTATTTCACATTTGTTATAGTATCATGGTTATCTGGTTTTGAAGTGTACGCTAACCATACATTTTTACTACAGGTAACAGCTGTTTCAAACCAATGCTTGAAAAAAGCTATCTTTTAATTTTGTAAATCTTTCGTTGTTATTTCGTTGCCTTGCTATCAACCCTTAAGACCAATATAAAAAACTGTAAGTTTATAAATAAAAAGTTTATAAATAAAAAGTGTATAAATAAGTAAGTTATAAAATAAGTAAAATAAGTAAAATAAGTAAGTTATAAGTGTTATAAAAAGTAAGTTTAAAATAAGCCTTAACCCCTGGAAAAATCAAATTTTGTCTAAAGTTAAGTTTAAATTTTAGACAAAATTTGATTTTTCCTGGGGTTGAGGCTTATGATACTTACTTACTTTTGGACAAAAAAAAATTGAGTGCAAAGTTTTAGCAAAAATTACCGCCTAGATTTCGAGCGTATAATGCATTGGTTCAGAAAGTGTCCATATTATACTGTAGTATAGGACTACTTACTATGTAATAAATAATCCGGGACATGAACCTTCTACATTTTTTATTGTCAAATAAATGTTTAAGATGACTGAGGATAAACTTGCGAACAAATAACAAGAGTTCCGAAGGTTTAAAAGAGGTGTTAGTTTGAAGTGAAAAAGTTCTATCCCCGCCTTGGGATTACTCAATTTACTTATCTTTGGCCTTCAACATTCAACTAGACGTTTCTCGCCTCTTTTAAAGGCCTATTATTTGCTGCTTATTTGATTTTTAACTTACTCTCCTAACACTGCAATGAAATTAAATTGCTTTAAATACGTATTTGGATTTTAAGAAGTTTTGGAAAATGGATAGGCCTATTGTTTCAACTTTTGTAATATAAAAGTAGTAACACAGTATTTTATCCTCAGGAAGAAAACCCCCATTTTTCGGGCCGTGATCGGATGGATGTAAGATGCACAAGTGACATAATACCACGACCGACCCGAGGTATGAATGATATTTTTATCAATCTGAATTAATTGATTTAAGTTTTATGGTATCTTAGTGGATGTCTGCTGTTCTTTGGTATCAATGTAGTTAACATGTTGACGGTTATTGTCATATTTCATTATTCATTTTATAATACAGTATTATTGGAAACGAAAAATTTATTATTATTCGTAGTTAATTTAAAATTAATATTAATAATAAGATGTTAATATTCGCATGATAATTGATGTAATTTGAAAATATCAACGATGCAATATAGACTTTTATAGACGATATTAAGACTTTTCCCTTTTTTGTATTACCTGGAAGGGATATATATAAATAACCCTTCCTAATAAGAATATAAAGGGTTATGTATGATGATTCAAACTGATCAATAACATCTTAATCTATAAATGTGTCTTAGGGCCTGATTTGTCCCAATAACCCTATTCCATTAAAATTTACTACCGATCCATAAGGCTCCTGATCCAAACGCAACATAATCATTTAACAGTCACTTCTTAAATATTGAAAAAGAGTGGTGTATAATGTTGAAACAAAGTTGACCACAATGGAATTGCTCACTTGGCTTCCAGGGAATATTCTGTAAGCTTGACTCAAATCATGAATATGCCTTTTCCATTGACCCATATAAGTTCCACAGAGCGTGGCTGAAATCCACATATCTTTGATGATCATGTATGTTTTAGAGCCCTGAGTCGTAAAAAAGAGAATAGGTTTCAATAATGACTATTGTGATCGTTTAGTGGTATCACTGTACGTCATCTGAACAAAGTTACCACCCGTCGATAGGGTGACGAATACCCAGTGAGGAATGTTGATAAACAACACCAAAATTTCACCATGGACTTTATGACTGATTGGTATCGTTTTCAAAGTGGCCCCTTATAAGAAATTCTATGAACTAAAACCCAATTGGCAGCTCATAATTGAGTAGCTATTGTAAAATCGTTTTCAGAACCTTGAGTTGGCTTATGGTTAAAAAAATATTTTTACCTATATCAATAGTTTTAATTCGGTCTTCTCATATCACAAAGTGTTCAATATACCGGGTGTTTATAAAGTCTTGCCCTGATTTGATAGCTTTGCTGTACATAAACCATTAGAGCCACACGAAACTTACATTGCTTCTTTTGAAGAGAATTTAATCTAGTTTTTTTTTTATTATGAAGTTGGTAACACCTTTGTTTAGCTGTTTGACAACAATGCACTTTTCTTTAAATGCTGTACAAAAGCAAATCAGAAATGGTTAGCCTCCACAAGACAATGTGTCCAAGTAACAGTGTGTCCTTTGGTTCTATGAAACCCAGTCCCCCATTACCGGTACTGTCCAAAGACTTTTTGTGCGAACATTTAGAACACCTGCACCTGATGTAAAAAGTATCTAGAGGTGGTATCCATATTTTTGTGACAGGGGCAATGTGTGTGACAAGAAACGAACTTGACACCCGCGCATCACTGAAGTCACGGTGGATTGGGCGTGATCGCCCGAGTAAATTGCCTCCTCGGTCACCTCTGGACTTTTTTATGTGGGGCGTCATAGACGTAGTGTGTTATACCCCAGTTCTTGAGTTAGAGTCACTAAGATAGAGAATAAGAAATGCAGTGCAGTCTGATACTCATTAAATGTTAATAAAAATATGGGAAAATAGAAAAAGTCGCCTAGAATATTTACAGGCAACCCAAGGCGACACATAGAATTTTATTGAGTTTGAACATATGTAAATAAAACTTAAGAAGTCACTTGTTAAAACTGTAAATAAAACATTATTCTACCATCATCTGTTTTCATGCCATTCGATTTCTTTATCAGGGCAAGACTTTATGAACACCCGGAATATTAAAGTGAACCGAGAATCTGTTATCTTAATATTGGTACTGAAGCATAACTAGATGAGTTGCAGGAAAATATACATAGAAAGTATTAATAATAACACTTAAGGGTGTAATCACACTAGATTTTTTAGATTTTTCTACCAAAATATGGACCGAAATTTATAAGAAGTACAGTATTACCTAGACTGCTTCACTTAAACATTACATTATTTTTAAGAAAGTTTTACAAAATATATGTTTGATTTTATTTTAAAAGCCCTGAAATAGTACTTTAGAAAAAAGGTATAAAATATAATTTTTATCGTAAAGCAAAAATATCACACGACACATTTAAATGGCCTTATCTTAAATGCATGTATATTTTTTAAGGAAAATGAATAGTTTATAACTATATTTATTTTTAAGTCATCTTTTATTAAGTATGTCTTCAAAAAAGTTGGTTTTCTAGACGGTCAAAAGAAAAATAGAAGTAGGGACTGTGAAAATGGTGTTATAGGAAAGATAAAACTTATGACAGGAAAAAGGAATGTTAACAAATATGTGTTTTCGTTTCTAGTATGAAATAGGAAACTGAAATTCGAAGTAGTATATTTCGTAAATATAGAGCCGAAAATGGGGTTTTGCTGGCCTCGAGTCTCGAACTTGAAACAATTGGGAGCAGGCAAAACATTTTTGTTCGAGTTACGAACGATATTTTTCATCACACTACACACTTCACAGTTCAATAAATTCTAAACAAGTGAAAAAATAGTATTCCTACCACTGCATGGAAATAATTGCATTACCCCACCTGTAACTCCTCTGCAAAACAGTTCATTTCCGGTTTCCGTTTCTTTCCCGCTCTAGAGCGGCAATGATTCTTTACCGCAAGCTAGATCAAACAGCAATTTTAAATCAGCTGTTATTACAAACCATGCTACAGCTGTTATTCATTGTTGTCGTTTAGTAATTGCTTCTTTTTTAGTTTGAGGTTATGTTTGATAGTTAACATTATGTTTCAACAGAAACAAATCAAAAAATCTAAATGACATTTTGTATACAATAAAACATGTAATATGTGACAATTATGTTAGTAGGAAAAATATTGTGTGTATTACGAGCGCAAATAGTCATTGCCGCTCTCGAATTGTTTGTGTGAAATCTACAATTCTCGAGTGGCAATGACGTACTTTACGCTCTTATTACACAAATAGCTATTTTCCGTTCACAACAAAAAATAAATAAGGTCAACTAACCTAGCGAGATGTAATGATTGTGTTCCTGGTTGCTAGGCAATAACTTCACGTCAGCTTAGGCCGCCGAAACTAGAATACTCTATCGGTAGGTGACAACTACAGCTGATTCCAAGGGAAAAGCACCATTTCCCCAAGTACGTCATGTACATTTGACAGTTGCTATCAGCTGAACTACCTACTACGTCACTGATTTGTTATTTGTTGTTGTTGTTGTAACCTACCTCATTGTATCCGAGATTTCTTAGATATCGTTTCCGTTACCGGCCTAGGCCGGTAAATTTCGCCAAACTAGGCCGAGAAATCACGTGTTTCATTGGTAGAAGTGAGGATCGAAAACAGGTGATATCGATGTGGTGTGATGAAAAAATAGTTTGCAGTACTCCTAGAAAATCTTACAATATTTTTAACCTCAATTATCTTAAAACTATACACAGTACAGTCACAACATCCTAATAGAGCACAGAACGAAAAAAAAATATTTTACTTAAATGGTTTTTTAATAGTTGATAACTTTTTTACATTTAAATATTTTTACTTTCATTGTAATAATTAATATTTAATAATAAAAAAGGATATACTCATTGTAAGAATAAATATTTCTGTATAACCTGAGGCACTATAAATCAAAGTTAAAATTAAAATTTTCCTCTACTATCCTCAATAGAGAGATACACCAACGGTGTTATTTGATACACGAAATACCCGGAAAGTTTCAGTCTGAACTTAAGACACATGTAATATGTGCCTTAATAATTGTCTTATAAAAGAATTAAACTGAATTGTGATATTATAATCGTTCACTAGTGATGACCACAAACGTAACTAAAGTTTTTTATGATGTGTAAATGTAAAGATATATTTATCAGCCTGCTAACCCTGGAACAGATTGGCACAAAGGTATCAAGATTTTACTCTACTATCGAGCTTCCCGTAGATAACAGCGTTCACATAAAATGTCAATGTCAGAAATGTTACATGTCATCTCTATATTCAAGATTTGAATCTTGAGTGACAATAATTTCAAAAGTCATTCCCGAATGTCTTTTTTTATATAAACAATTGTTCAGCTGATGAATCTAAAAAAAATTAAATATTTTGTTATCTAATATTTTGAAACATTTACCCAACTCAATTAAAAAAATACAGAAAATGCGATGGTAATTCGCACGGCTGCGAGGTTAATTTCATAAATAAATAAATAAATAAACATTATATTTATGAACTGGTTAAAACATAACATCGGTAGATCATTTATTTTATTAAAAAATTATATACATAGAAATATGTAATGAACAAATAGAACTACTATTCATACGTTTGATAAGAAAAACATTCGAACAATGGTTGTTTATCAGAAGAAGACGTCTTGAAGTTACACGTATCATTAATCACTTGCTTTGGTCAGTCTTTTATCAAAGATTGATCTTACCATATGCTTCCATCTTTTTTCTTAATTAATTTTTTATAATTAATTTTACTCTTTCACAAATATTTGGAAAAAATTACCCATTTAAAGGTTTTTGGTAAATAAATTGAGATTTGGTTTAAACGTGTATAGGCCTAAACAATTTATAACCTGAAAAATAGATTAGTTTAAACATCAATTTAAGACCAAACCTACATTTATGATCAAAAAGGTTAAGTTTAACATAAACAAATTTAAAATGTGTATCCTAATAATTTTCGTCTAAAGAATAATATTTTTCAAATTCGTAATGTAGCAAAAATATTTTATGTTCAATAATGTTTATGTTGATGTTGTTTTCTTGGCTAATTAGCCCTCCAGAGAGGGCTACTCAAATTTCATTAGTTTTTTAATGACAATAAGTTATCAATCTAGTAATGTGTTTTGTATTCTCAGTTACTACTAAACTGCTTTAAAATAAAAATTAAATGATCTGTTTCAGTGGTAGCCCTAAATAATCTACTTAAAAACAAGAGAAATTTTTTTCAAGCCAGGCTTGGAGAGGCTTAGTTGATTTGTACGAATTAGTAACCTTCCTATGCTTCTATAAAACAACGTCATAAGGATATCAGAAAACTGATTGAGGGGGTTGTTTACTTGAATATATCACAAGAAAAGGGATTAAGGTGGGTAAGTACAGCGGGTGAAAAAGATGAAAATTATTAAGAGTTAATATTGATTTTGAAAACGATAAAACTAGCTTCAGCCCTTTTAAAATAGTTTTTTTTTTTCATATAACAGTTATAAAACTATGACTTCTGTAAAACAAAAAACAGAATTCCAAATTATGGTTTAGAAAAAAACATTCCAGTAAGTGTGTTAAGGATGTTGTCAACCTAATGTATTCTTTTTTTAGTTACGAGGTTCACAATTGTTGCAGTCCCATTTTCAAATATATGTGTAAACAGTTTAACCTCAGAGCACAGTTTGAAATTCTACACAGTTTGTGACGAACACAACAAAACCAATAAATACAATTTGACATTGACTATGACTATGGGTGGGTAAAACGATACTCAATTGTTCATTCTACTTTCGAAAGGCTGCCATACGAATACAGAACCGGCAAATCTTATACTGTATTACCTATAACACTTTCTGAGATGTACAATCAAGTACCACACATTAAAATAAATGAGGGTCTATATGACATTCTGCAATATTTTTCCAAAGAATCACCCTAATGAGTGCCCAGAGGAAGTCCAAACTCCTCCTTTCATGTAGTTACCTGAGTAGCTTAGGATAAGAGCACTGTTTGAAGAAGTGAAAGCTTAAAGCCATATTAAAGGAGTGGCTTGTAGGTTTTGCAGGTTTGAGAGATTACCTGATGTATCACATCTCTTTTATTAAAATGCTCATGCGAGTTGTCTTGTTTTGAACAACTTTAGGCATATTGAAATATTGTTATATTGGTAATAACTGGTTTGTTCTGTTATTATGACTGTTGATAAATAATACTTAATTTTCTAATGGATAACGTTTAGGACTGCATGGAAACTTTATATGATGAAATTAACGTGGCTGTGTAGGTAGAGATTTCCCAAATTTGGGCTAATAATGTTTGACAAGCTTCTTTAGGAATAATATGTTGATGCAACTACATTTAAAAGCATCATATTGTTAAGTGATGTACCTCTTTCTTACTTTTATTTGTTATAGATTTTTTTAAAGTTTTTAATACATTTTCATAATATAAATTATAATACTTTTTCATTTGTCATACACTGTTAGAGTTGTATTATTATTATTTGTAATAATAGGTTCTTCATCATAAAATAAACAATTATTTCATAGTACAATTGTAAATAGCCTAAAAAGGTATTCTTATAAGACATTTTTTGAGTTATTGATTGACAAAAGGAAAACCAAAATTATTGGTTACAGAGGTTTGCACTGAGGTAAAGCTTTAGAAACGTTAATATATTTCTCTAATTGATAATTAGCATTGTTGATACATTTCAAAATAATGTAATTACTGAATATCCTATTAGGTCACTGAAATGCATTTATTATGTATTCTTTAATATTAATAATCTTTTATTTTATCAAGATTAATATTTTCATATCTCAAACATACACACATATCAAAATAATCACTTATATACATCATCGTAATTTCACGATTATTGGAATGGCACCTGGGTGCCGAGTATTTCCTCGGTAAACTTAAAAAGTTCCTCGTATATTGAGTAACATATATTCATAACAGACAGCGCCCTAAAATGACGCCCGAAAAAGGCTTGTTTGTATACAAAACGAGCACATTCGCTCCATTCACTCGATTTTACGATGAGCTCGTTCGCTTCGCTCACTCCATTTTACATTGTCTTAATTTAGGCCTACTTATTTCTTGTTCTTAGACAATTTTCGAGATCACTTCGCATACCTACTAACATAACCTACTCGTATTTAGAGCATAGGATATACAATAGGAACAGTCCAACCATTCAAGGTTTGTTATAGACCGTCCTGTGGAGCTGTAGCCACGATGAGCCGCGGGCGACCCTTTCAATTTGACCGTTCTCTGGACCGTTCAAACAGTCCAATTTGTCTAATGCAGGCTTTGTAGAAGTGAGTGATAAGCTTTGCTTACTGCTTGTATCGGAAGTAATTGTTTTAAATGTAGTTATCTAACTAAAAAAACTGTTTTATCCATCATTTACCCATTATCTTATCATTACGGACATTCAGCGGAAAATTTCAACTGTTTGTGATTTTAAATCAAATACACACACAAACACAAAGATAATTTTTTTGTAAAGACGGGTTGTGCACCTAATAATAATGTCCTGTTAATAAGTATATTCAATGCTAAATTGAATAATAATTTCGATACATAATTATTCAGTTTTAAAGGTTGAACCGCACCCCCGCGGAAGCGCACCCGACCTTTGGAAACGTGCTTGCCCAAGGCGCTTCACGGGAGGGGCTCACCAACGCTCTCAGGAGTTCAGAACAAAAAACAAAAAACTTGTGGAACCAGCAACTTAATTTAACCCAAAGTAAACAGCAAAATTAACAACAGCAAAACAGAGCAAAATCGGGAACATCAAAGGTCCACAGTGATAAATTTGATAACAAAAGATTTTTTCCAGAAGTCAATGTCACCAAGGTTGGCCAACCAGAATATCGATATTCAAAATTCAAGAACAACAGTATTTAAAAAAATTCCCCCTTTCTGAAACTTTAACTTTAAAATTGGCATTGATAAATTAATAAATAAATAAATAACAACAAATAAATTTCAATAAATAAACATAACAATTACAAACACAAAATACACAAAAGAATTGGCGTGCCGAATTTTGAGGTTGACAAAAATATAATTCCACCCGGAGACCTGTGGCGCAGGGCGGGCTCCTAATGGGATATTAACCTAACATAGAGACTACAAATAAATAAATAAACAAATACTGTCACACATAAATAACAAAATATCACAGTTCATTGGTGGAGTGGCATATCACAGTCGTTCGTTTATGGCGTCATGGCACTGGAAAGAAGAGCGGCCTGCAGCTTCGGCAAGTGGGGACCAAGGCCATGTATGTCCCCTAGGTGGGCAGGCGGACGGACCAGGCCGGAACCATCATCTGCAGGGCATTGTCGGTGGGACCAAGTCCCCAGCTGGACCCCGAAAGGCTGCGTTGGGCAGATAAATTACCGCATTATAGCACAAAAATCACTGGTTGAAATGTCAAAATTACTATAATTACTCTTGAAAACCCAGAGTGACGAAATTGTGCGTCTTGCAGTCACGTTCACCAACGGCACCTATATTCTTTTTCAGGACGTTGCGTCACAGCTGGTGAAAAGAAGAAAAACAACACCGAATATTCCAGAATACTGCACACAGAAAACACTGGCCAGGAAAAAAAACAACACTATAACAAATGAGGCGTGACATCACACATGGTGGGCAAAACGTCACGGCTCAACCTCCCCCTCCAAAAGGGAACCACCCGGCAAAACAAAAGGCAAACAACCTCTCCCCAAAACAAGAAGAACACTCACACCAGGAACGCTCAGGACAGTCTGAAAGCGGGGGCGTCAAGTTTTCCCAAAACCAGGGGACTACTCACCCAAAGTTATTTGTGCAGGCCTGCAAAAAGAGAAACAGGGAAAAACCAGAACAGAGTGAAGGGGACAGAAAGGTGATCAGGCTTCCTGGCCCTGCACACTTCCCGCACAGACTTCCGAGCAACTTAAGGATTTCCGCGGTAAGGCTTAAGATGACTAATGTGCACCTTCCGCAAAACCTTTCCGGTCTGGGGATCTCCCAGCCGGGCCGTCACAGGAGTGAGGAACTCCAAGATGCGGTGGGGACCTGTCCACCTGTAACACAGCTTGGCGGCTCTCTTGTCAACAGCCGAACTGGCTGGATGAGCCTTGCAGAAAACCAGATCCCCCACCTGGAAGGGGTTGTCAACTCTACCTCGGTTGTATTTCCTCCTCACAAGTTCTCTAGCCCTAATGAGATTACGCCTGGCCGCTTGCCAAGTTTCCTTGACATCGGGCGTACCAGGCGGTGGCAGAAGGTCGCCAATCCTCCAAACATTTGCCAAGGGGTTGTTTGGTTTGAAGCCAAACATCAACTCGAAAGGAACCGCCTTGTGACTCTCATGGGTAGCAGTGTTGAAAGCGAATTGGATCCAAGGGAGCTCTTGATCCCAGGTTGTCTGTCTTTCAGCATGGAAAGCGATGAGAGCGGAACGAAGATTTCGGTTGAACCTCTCAGCATGAGAAGGCTGTGGGTAGTAAGGGGATGTGGTCACATGGCGGATACCGTGCCCAAAGCACATTCTTTTGAAAGGATGCGAAACAAATTGGGTTCCGTTATCGGAAACTATGGTGGCGGGAATCCCAAAGTGTTGGAACAGTTGGGTTCGAAGTACCTGAACGGTGAGCTGTGCAGTGGCATTCCTTAAGGGAAAAAGCCAGCAGAACTTGGAGAAGGCATCCACACAAACAAGCAGGAAATTGTTTCCCGACTTGCTACGTGGGAGAGGCCCAACATAGTCGATGAAAACCTTCTCCAGAGGTCTCTCCGCCACCTCAGATGACAACAACCCTAACTTGGCATTCTGAGCGGGCTTACTGAGCGAGCACGTTTGGCAAGAACGCACCCGCCCCGCAATGTCCCGGTCCATACCCTTCCAGATGAACAGTTCCCTAATCTTGGAGATGGTCTTGTGGATCCCTAAATGCCCACCCACAGGGGAAGAATGAAAATACTCAAAGACCATCGGAATAAGAAGACTTGGCAGCACAATTTTAGGTTTACCCTGTTGCCGAGCTCGACAGCAGAGGGCACCCTGGGACAGAAAATAAGGGGGGTGGGCTCCCCCATTCTGGAGCTCACCAATGATTTTAGCCAGCTCAGGATCGTTTAACTGGTGGGGAATGATATCCGAAAAGGCCAGAGGAAATTCCAGAAGCACGGCACATTCCGTCTGCTCCGGATCAGAAAGATGGTCGTCGGGGGAATGATACATCCTAGAAAGGGTGTCTGCAATGACATTCTGAGTGCCTCGTACGTGTTGGACGGTAAACTTAAGGGACGAAATTTGCACCACCCAACGACCAATTTTCCCGAGCTGGCGAGGGTGCGCGAGAAGCCATGAGAGTGCCTGGTTGTCGGTCTCCAGCAAAAATTCCTTATGTTCAAGGAACCTTCGGAACTTGTTTACACCAAAGACAACAGCCAGACACTCCAGCTCGTATACAGAAGAACTTTTCTTCTCGCAAGATGTCAAAGTTCGAGAGGCGAAAGCGATAGGCTGCCTAACACCATCTACTTCTTGGGATAACACGGCCGCAATGGCTTGTGAGGAGGCATCCGTCTGCAAAATGAACCTACGACTGAAATCCGGCATCGCCAACACAGGAGGTTGCATCACCGCCTCCTTCAAGAGCTCAAAGGACGTCCGCTGCGTTTCACCCCACTCAAACTTGGCGCCTTTCTTCCTGAGCGCATTCAAAGGTGCGGCCAACTCCGCAACATTGGGAATGAAGCGTCGATAGAAGTTCACCATGCCAACAAACCTAGCAATGCCCTTGGCGTCCTTGGGCGGAGGAAACTCCCGGATGGCTTGAGTCCTAGCGGGATCTATGCGGACGCCCTTGGAGGAGACCAGATGGCCCAAGAAAGAAATTTCGGCTTGAGCGAAACTAACTTTGTCCGGGTTCACGGTAAGGCCAGCCCTACGCAAACGAGTCATAACTTCCTCCAGATGAACAAGGTGGTCCTCAAAACTCTCACTGTAAACAAGAAGGTCGTCCAAGTAATTGAACACAAACTTGAACTTCACATCGTGAAAAATGGAATCAAGAAGTCGGGTGAGGGTTTGAGCTCCCACAGCTAAGCCCATGGGGACTCGTGTGAACTGATACAAGTTCCACGGAACACAGAAGGCAGTGAGAGGTCGGGACTCCACCTTCAATGGAATTTGGTGATAAGCCTGATTGAGATCAAAAACAGAGAAATACTTGGCCTTACCGAACCAGTCGAAGGCAGAATGCAGGTCGGGGAGAGGGACGGAGTCGATTTCAATCTTGGCGTTGAGCTTGCGATAATCAATGACCATACGAGACTTTCCATTTGGTTTCGGGACAAGAAACGCTGGACTGGCATAGCTGGAATTGGAAGGTTCGATGACCCCATTTTTGAGCAGGTCATCAATGATGCCTCTGAGAGATTCCATTTTGGGTGGAGCTAACTTGTACGGATGAGAACGTACAGGACGAGTGTCCGTGAGACGAATTTCATATTCCAGCAGATTGGTGGCCCCTAACCTTGGCGTAAGCACCTCAGGGAAAAGTTTGCAAAGATCCCTGATAGCCTCAGCCTCCGTCGGAGCTAGATGCCCTAGAGGATCGGTCTTGGTACCATTCTCTGTCTCAGGCTCTACAGCAGCAGCGGCACTCAAGACCTCATCAGCAAAAGGAATGGACACTCGTCTGGAAAACCGAAAGTAACACTGACCTCGACCTAAATCCAAAATTAGGCCAGTGTGTTTGATGAAGTCCGCTCCCAGGATGATTGGAAAGCAAAGGTCCTTAGCCACAAGAAAGCTCCACACCCAGGTAAAATGCTCAATCTTTATTTTGATTTGAGCTTCGCAATTGATGACAAGAGGTGATTTAGAAGCAGTCCAGCATATAGAAGAGTTTGGCTCAGTCTGCCTGATGAAACCTCCAGAAAATAATTCTTCATAAAACGCAAGGGAGATTAGACAACGGGCGGCTCCAGAATCCACAAGGGCCTTCTGCACCGTGTCTCCAGCTAAGATGTTCAGGCGAGGGCAGACTGAGCGTGCCGCTTTGACCCCCATCGAGGCAACCCCACGCATCCCCCGCAACAGAGGCTCCTTCTCAGCAAAATCAGATCTAACTACCTCATTGAACCCCTTTTGCAGCATTCCACTAGAAGTCTTAGAAAAAATCTTAACATCATCTTTTACTTTATTCCCCGAGGACTCCCATGACAAGAACCCCCGGGTCCTCACAAGTTTTTTGGAAGGTTAGCATTCCTTCTTCCTTGTTGACAGTCACGTCTGACGTGACCAATACCACCGCATCCCCAACAGGTAGGAACACGCCTCTGCTGCTCATTGGTGGGAGACACGTGGGATACCCCGACAGAAGCCGCCGCGACACCGGGTCCTCTCCGGGGAAGATGCCCCAGGGACTGGGCCCTTTGAGAATCAGCGGCCTGGACAGTGCGTGAGAGGATAGACAATCTATCCAGGTCCGCGAAGGAAGATGGTCTTGGAGCGAAAACCAGCCGGGATCTCTCCCCAGGATTGAGACCCACGAGAATGATGTCCACCAGCTGAGTCTCGGTAAGGTCCAACCGCAACACTCGCCCCACCATGCGGATGTCATTGGCAAACTGGCTGAGGGACTCGTTGGGTGCCTGCGGGCGGAAAACTTTCTCAACCTTCAGTCTTTCCATGACTTGAAAAGGGACGAAGAAATTCAACACATCAGCATGAAAGAAATCAAAGCTCGTTTGGCGCTTGAGGCAGTCTACCAATCTGTCACTCAACGGCTTCCTGCAAAGCGGAGCAAGAAGCTCCAACAGCATGATATCGGAGATGCCAGGATGTTCCTTAATTCTCAAAACCTTTTCCAGGAACTTGATCAGTGCCTCCACATCCAGTCCGTCAACTGGTCGAAGGTCCTGCAAGGCGGAGGAGAGAGGATGAGGCAATTTCGCAAAGGCACCGCAAAAACCCTTTTGCGACGCATCCGCAACGGAAGCCACCGGGGTGGCGACAGACGCCGCGGGAGCGAGGAACAGGGCAGGCACCCGCAACACTCCATCCATCCCGTGGACCACCTCCTGGGCAGCCGCAGGAGGAACGGAGGCCACGGACCCCCCGACCGGTCCAGCCCCCACAACACCAGTCTCCCCCCCAGCAGACCCCGCCGCAGCGCGCTCGAGAGCTTCCACGGCACTCTTCACAACACCAGCAGACCGCAGGCGGTCAATGACTTGTTCAAATTCAGCACACCTACCCTCCACCCAGGTCTTATCCGTCGGCTCAAGATCCGGGACCCCGGCCAACAGACTCAACCTGGTTTGCCAGTGGAGCAGCTGAGTGAGGAGCGAGACTTTTGACCTGCCCGAGGGCAACTCACTCCAGCCCTCAAGCTCACCACTCAACTCCTCCACCCGCTCCCTACACACTTCCAACTCATCCTCCGACTTGAGGCCAACAGGCCAACTTTGAGCCTGTCCCAGAATGCCTCGGACCTGACTTCGCAGACTTCTCACATCTGGAGCAGGGGCCTCCCCACGTGACAGAACCTCAAAAATCAGCTCACCCTTCCGCAGGTGCTCCGGGACAATTCCCGACATCGTGTCCTCAGCCAGCTGCCACACAAAAAAAAAACACAGCAACACAACACAATTGCACAAAATCCTTAACCTCCTAAGGTGTCTGGGCGAAAATTCCTACGCAACCATTCCGGGGTCCAACAGAAGACGCTATCCCACTCGCCACACACACACTCCACCAAATTGAAGAACCACGCACACACACATACATACACTCACACACACCAAACTAACACAACTCCTCCGAGACTACACTTCAGAACCAACCACGCTCTGCTACCATCTGAACCGCACCCCCGCGGAAGCGCACCCGACCTTTGGAAACGTGCTTGCCCAAGGCGCTTCACGGGAGGGGCTCACCAACGCTCTCAGGAGTTCAGAACAAAAAACAAAAAACTTGTGGAACCAGCAACTTAATTTAACCCAAAGTAAACAGCAAAATTAACAACAGCAAAACAGAGCAAAATCGGGAACATCAAAGGTCCACAGTGATAAATTTGATAACAAAAGATTTTTTCCAGAAGTCAATGTCACCAAGGTTGGCCAACCAGAATATCGATATTCAAAATTCAAGAACAACAGTATTTAAAAAAATTCCCCCTTTCTGAAACTTTAACTTTAAAATTGGCATTGATAAATTAATAAATAAATAAATAACAACAAATAAATTTCAATAAATAAACATAACAATTACAAACACAAAATACACAAAAGAATTGGCGTGCCGAATTTTGAGGTTGACAAAAATATAATTCCACCCGGAGACCTGTGGCGCAGGGCGGGCTCCTAATGGGATATTAACCTAACATAGAGACTACAAATAAATAAATAAACAAATACTGTCACACATAAATAACAAAATATCACAGTTCATTGGTGGAGTGGCATATCACAGTCGTTCGTTTATGGCGTCATGGCACTGGAAAGAAGAGCGGCCTGCAGCTTCGGCAAGTGGGGACCAAGGCCATGTATGTCCCCTAGGTGGGCAGGCGGACGGACCAGGCCGGAACCATCATCTGCAGGGCATTGTCGGTGGGACCAAGTCCCCAGCTGGACCCCGAAAGGCTGCGTTGGGCAGATAAATTACCGCATTATAGCACAAAAATCACTGGTTGAAATGTCAAAATTACTATAATTACTCTTGAAAACCCAGAGTGACGAAATTGTGCGTCTTGCAGTCACGTTCACCAACGGCACCTATATTCTTTTTCAGGACGTTGCGTCACAGCTGGTGAAAAGAAGAAAAACAACACCGAATATTCCAGAATACTGCACACAGAAAACACTGGCCAGGAAAAAAAACAACACTATAACAAATGAGGCGTGACATCACACATGGTGGGCAAAACGTCACGGCTCAACCTCCCCCTCCAAAAGGGAACCACCCGGCAAAACAAAAGGCAAACAACCTCTCCCCAAAACAAGAAGAACACTCACACCAGGAACGCTCAGGACAGTCTGAAAGCGGGGGCGTCAAGTTTTCCCAAAACCAGGGGACTACTCACCCAAAGTTATTTGTGCAGGCCTGCAAAAAGAGAAACAGGGAAAAACCAGAACAGAGTGAAGGGGACAGAAAGGTGATCAGGCTTCCTGGCCCTGCACACTTCCCGCACAGACTTCCGAGCAACTTAAGGATTTCCGCGGTAAGGCTTAAGATGACTAATGTGCACCTTCCGCAAAACCTTTCCGGTCTGGGGATCTCCCAGCCGGGCCGTCACAGGAGTGAGGAACTCCAAGATGCGGTGGGGACCTGTCCACCTGTAACACAGCTTGGCGGCTCTCTTGTCAACAGCCGAACTGGCTGGATGAGCCTTGCAGAAAACCAGATCCCCCACCTGGAAGGGGTTGTCAACTCTACCTCGGTTGTATTTCCTCCTCACAAGTTCTCTAGCCCTAATGAGATTACGCCTGGCCGCTTGCCAAGTTTCCTTGACATCGGGCGTACCAGGCGGTGGCAGAAGGTCGCCAATCCTCCAAACATTTGCCAAGGGGTTGTTTGGTTTGAAGCCAAACATCAACTCGAAAGGAACCGCCTTGTGACTCTCATGGGTAGCAGTGTTGAAAGCGAATTGGATCCAAGGGAGCTCTTGATCCCAGGTTGTCTGTCTTTCAGCATGGAAAGCGATGAGAGCGGAACGAAGATTTCGGTTGAACCTCTCAGCATGAGAAGGCTGTGGGTAGTAAGGGGATGTGGTCACATGGCGGATACCGTGCCCAAAGCACATTCTTTTGAAAGGATGCGAAACAAATTGGGTTCCGTTATCGGAAACTATGGTGGCGGGAATCCCAAAGTGTTGGAACAGTTGGGTTCGAAGTACCTGAACGGTGAGCTGTGCAGTGGCATTCCTTAAGGGAAAAAGCCAGCAGAACTTGGAGAAGGCATCCACACAAACAAGCAGGAAATTGTTTCCCGACTTGCTACGTGGGAGAGGCCCAACATAGTCGATGAAAACCTTCTCCAGAGGTCTCTCCGCCACCTCAGATGACAACAACCCTAACTTGGCATTCTGAGCGGGCTTACTGAGCGAGCACGTTTGGCAAGAACGCACCCGCCCCGCAATGTCCCGGTCCATACCCTTCCAGATGAACAGTTCCCTAATCTTGGAGATGGTCTTGTGGATCCCTAAATGCCCACCCACAGGGGAAGAATGAAAATACTCAAAGACCATCGGAATAAGAAGACTTGGCAGCACAATTTTAGGTTTACCCTGTTGCCGAGCTCGACAGCAGAGGGCACCCTGGGACAGAAAATAAGGGGGGTGGGCTCCCCCATTCTGGAGCTCACCAATGATTTTAGCCAGCTCAGGATCGTTTAACTGGTGGGGAATGATATCCGAAAAGGCCAGAGGAAATTCCAGAAGCACGGCACATTCCGTCTGCTCCGGATCAGAAAGATGGTCGTCGGGGGAATGATACATCCTAGAAAGGGTGTCTGCAATGACATTCTGAGTGCCTCGTACGTGTTGGACGGTAAACTTAAGGGACGAAATTTGCACCACCCAACGACCAATTTTCCCGAGCTGGCGAGGGTGCGCGAGAAGCCATGAGAGTGCCTGGTTGTCGGTCTCCAGCAAAAATTCCTTATGTTCAAGGAACCTTCGGAACTTGTTTACACCAAAGACAACAGCCAGACACTCCAGCTCGTATACAGAAGAACTTTTCTTCTCGCAAGATGTCAAAGTTCGAGAGGCGAAAGCGATAGGCTGCCTAACACCATCTACTTCTTGGGATAACACGGCCGCAATGGCTTGTGAGGAGGCATCCGTCTGCAAAATGAACCTACGACTGAAATCCGGCATCGCCAACACAGGAGGTTGCATCACCGCCTCCTTCAAGAGCTCAAAGGACGTCCGCTGCGTTTCACCCCACTCAAACTTGGCGCCTTTCTTCCTGAGCGCATTCAAAGGTGCGGCCAACTCCGCAACATTGGGAATGAAGCGTCGATAGAAGTTCACCATGCCAACAAACCTAGCAATGCCCTTGGCGTCCTTGGGCGGAGGAAACTCCCGGATGGCTTGAGTCCTAGCGGGATCTATGCGGACGCCCTTGGAGGAGACCAGATGGCCCAAGAAAGAAATTTCGGCTTGAGCGAAACTAACTTTGTCCGGGTTCACGGTAAGGCCAGCCCTACGCAAACGAGTCATAACTTCCTCCAGATGAACAAGGTGGTCCTCAAAACTCTCACTGTAAACAAGAAGGTCGTCCAAGTAATTGAACACAAACTTGAACTTCACATCGTGAAAAATGGAATCAAGAAGTCGGGTGAGGGTTTGAGCTCCCACAGCTAAGCCCATGGGGACTCGTGTGAACTGATACAAGTTCCACGGAACACAGAAGGCAGTGAGAGGTCGGGACTCCACCTTCAATGGAATTTGGTGATAAGCCTGATTGAGATCAAAAACAGAGAAATACTTGGCCTTACCGAACCAGTCGAAGGCAGAATGCAGGTCGGGGAGAGGGACGGAGTCGATTTCAATCTTGGCGTTGAGCTTGCGATAATCAATGACCATACGAGACTTTCCATTTGGTTTCGGGACAAGAAACGCTGGACTGGCATAGCTGGAATTGGAAGGTTCGATGACCCCATTTTTGAGCAGGTCATCAATGATGCCTCTGAGAGATTCCATTTTGGGTGGAGCTAACTTGTACGGATGAGAACGTACAGGACGAGTGTCCGTGAGACGAATTTCATATTCCAGCAGATTGGTGGCCCCTAACCTTGGCGTAAGCACCTCAGGGAAAAGTTTGCAAAGATCCCTGATAGCCTCAGCCTCCGTCGGAGCTAGATGCCCTAGAGGATCGGTCTTGGTACCATTCTCTGTCTCAGGCTCTACAGCAGCAGCGGCACTCAAGACCTCATCAGCAAAAGGAATGGACACTCGTCTGGAAAACCGAAAGTAACACTGACCTCGACCTAAATCCAAAATTAGGCCAGTGTGTTTGATGAAGTCCGCTCCCAGGATGATTGGAAAGCAAAGGTCCTTAGCCACAAGAAAGCTCCACACCCAGGAAAAATGCTCAATCTTTATTTTGATTTGAGCTTCGCAATTGATGACAAGAGGTGATTTAGAAGCAGTCCAGCATATAGAAGAGTTTGGCTCAGTCTGCCTGATGAAACCTCCAGAAAATAATTCTTCATAAAACGCAAGGGAGATTAGACAACGGGCGGCTCCAGAATCCACAAGGGCCTTCTGCACCGTGTCTCCAGCTAAGATGTTCAGGCGAGGGCAGACTGAGCGTGCCGCTTTGACCCCCATCGAGGCAACCCCACGCATCCCCCGCAACAGAGGCTCCTTCTCAGCAAAATCAGATCTAACTACCTCATTGAACCCCTTTTGCAGCATTCCACTAGAAGTCTTAGAAAAAATCTTAACATCATCTTTTACTTTATTCCCCGAGGACTCCCATGACAAGAACCCCCGGGTCCTCACAAGTTTTTTGGAAGGTTAGCATTCCTTCTTCCTTGTTGACAGTCACGTCTGACGTGACCAATACCACCGCATCCCCAACAGGTAGGAACACGCCTCTGCTGCTCATTGGTGGGAGACACGTGGGATACCCCGACAGAAGCCGCCGCGACACCGGGTCCTCTCCGGGGAAGATGCCCCAGGGACTGGGCCCTTTGAGAATCAGCGGCCTGGACAGTGCGTGAGAGGATAGACAATCTATCCAGGTCCGCGAAGGAAGATGGTCTTGGAGCGAAAACCAGCCGGGATCTCTCCCCAGGATTGAGACCCACGAGAATGATGTCCACCAGCTGAGTCTCGGTAAGGTCCAACCGCAACACTCGCCCCACCATGCGGATGTCATTGGCAAACTGGCTGAGGGACTCGTTGGGTGCCTGCGGGCGGAAAACTTTCTCAACCTTCAGTCTTTCCATGACTTGAAAAGGGACGAAGAAATTCAACACATCAGCATGAAAGAAATCAAAGCTCGTTTGGCGCTTGAGGCAGTCTACCAATCTGTCACTCAACGGCTTCCTGCAAAGCGGAGCAAGAAGCTCCAACAGCATGATATCGGAGATGCCAGGATGTTCCTTAATTCTCAAAACCTTTTCCAGGAACTTGATCAGTGCCTCCACATCCAGTCCGTCAACTGGTCGAAGGTCCTGCAAGGCGGAGGAGAGAGGATGAGGCAATTTCGCAAAGGCACCGCAAAAACCCTTTTGCGACGCATCCGCAACGGAAGCCACCGGGGTGGCGACAGACGCCGCGGGAGCGAGGAACAGGGCAGGCACCCGCAACACTCCATCCATCCCGTGGACCACCTCCTGGGCAGCCGCAGGAGGAACGGAGGCCACGGACCCCCCGACCGGTCCAGCCCCCACAACACCAGTCTCCCCCCCAGCAGACCCCGCCGCAGCGCGCTCGAGAGCTTCCACGGCACTCTTCACAACACCAGCAGACCGCAGGCGGTCAATGACTTGTTCAAATTCAGCACACCTACCCTCCACCCAGGTCTTATCCGTCGGCTCAAGATCCGGGACCCCGGCCAACAGACTCAACCTGGTTTGCCAGTGGAGCAGCTGAGTGAGGAGCGAGACTTTTGACCTGCCCGAGGGCAACTCACTCCAGCCCTCAAGCTCACCACTCAACTCCTCCACCCGCTCCCTACACACTTCCAACTCATCCTCCGACTTGAGGCCAACAGGCCAACTTTGAGCCTGTCCCAGAATGCCTCGGACCTGACTTCGCAGACTTCTCACATCTGGAGCAGGGGCCTCCCCACGTGACAGAACCTCAAAAATCAGCTCACCCTTCCGCAGGTGCTCCGGGACAATTCCCGACATCGTGTCCTCAGCCAGCTGCCACACAAAAAAAAAACACAGCAACACAACACAATTGCACAAAATCCTTAACCTCCTAAGGTGTCTGGGCGAAAATTCCTACGCAACCATTCCGGGGTCCAACAGAAGACGCTATCCCACTCGCCACACACACACTCCACCAAATTGAAGAACCACGCACACACACATACATACACTCACACACACCAAACTAACACAACTCCTCCGAGACTACACTTCAGAACCAACCACGCTCTGCTACCATCTGAACCGCACCCCCGCGGAAGCGCACCCGACCTTTGGAAACGTGCTTGCCCAAGGCGCTTCACGGGAGGGGCTCACCAACGCTCTCAGGAGTTCAGAACAAAAAACAAAAAACTTGTGGAACCAGCAACTTAATTTAACCCAAAGTAAACAGCAAAATTAACAACAGCAAAACAGAGCAAAATCGGGAACATCAAAGGTCCACAGTGATAAATTTGATAACAAAAGATTTTTTCCAGAAGTCAATGTCACCAAGGTTGGCCAACCAGAATATCGATATTCAAAATTCAAGAACAACAGTATTTAAAAAAATTCCCCCTTTCTGAAACTTTAACTTTAAAATTGGCATTGATAAATTAATAAATAAATAAATAACAACAAATAAATTTCAATAAATAAACATAACAATTACAAACACAAAATACACAAAAGAATTGGCGTGCCGAATTTTGAGGTTGACAAAAATATAATTCCACCCGGAGACCTGTGGCGCAGGGCGGGCTCCTAATGGGATATTAACCTAACATAGAGACTACAAATAAATAAATAAACAAATACTGTCACACATAAATAACAAAATATCACAGTTCATTGGTGGAGTGGCATATCACAGTCGTTCGTTTATGGCGTCATGGCACTGGAAAGAAGAGCGGCCTGCAGCTTCGGCAAGTGGGGACCAAGGCCATGTATGTCCCCTAGGTGGGCAGGCGGACGGACCAGGCCGGAACCATCATCTGCAGGGCATTGTCGGTGGGACCAAGTCCCCAGCTGGACCCCGAAAGGCTGCGTTGGGCAGATAAATTACCGCATTATAGCACAAAAATCACTGGTTGAAATGTCAAAATTACTATAATTACTCTTGAAAACCCAGAGTGACGAAATTGTGCGTCTTGCAGTCACGTTCACCAACGGCACCTATATTCTTTTTCAGGACGTTGCGTCACAGCTGGTGAAAAGAAGAAAAACAACACCGAATATTCCAGAATACTGCACACAGAAAACACTGGCCAGGAAAAAAAACAACACTATAACAAATGAGGCGTGACATCACACATGGTGGGCAAAACGTCACGGCTCAAGGTTTTGTATACAAGCAGTTTACAGTAGTATAAAACCTTTATACTAGCAGAAGAGTGAGATTATACTTACCAGTAATAATATTTTATGGGTGTGAAAGTAGAAAAAAAAACTTGATTTACTGTGGTATTTGAATATCAGAGCAGTTCAATTGAGGCTGCTATGGCCCCAAGTAATGTACTTGCATAAATTAAATATGACAGGTGAAAGGATCGAGAAGAAATTTCATTACTCGATACAGGTCATTCTGAGGGAGTTTAAAAGAAACCTGACAAATACCAATACATTATTACTTATTGTTTGTATTAACGGTTTTAAAACACTGTAGGCTAGTTAAGTATAGAATACTAGTCATTTTATTATACTAATTTCAATCACAGCTTATTTAACGAATATTTATAGTTGGAAAAGGTTTCTTTAACTTTAAAAACAATTGTTTTATGTATAGCATCATAGAAACGTTTGTAACTTGTAAAGCTGTTGCACTTTCCTCGTTTGTCAAAAAGCGTTCAATATTATAAATAAAAATTAAATATAAAATAATTATAGTTAAAAGAGACAGCAAAGGAAGGATTGCACCAACTACAGATTAGTTTTGCCAGTGCATACGATGTAGAACAATCATGGACAATACATCAAGTAACCATTTAAGTAACCACCAGGGTGTAATGTGATGTTTAAGTCACTGAATCACATTTTCGACCCAAGTTATGGATGGTATTTTCTCACAAAATACAATAAATAAGTATTATTAATTTTAATATTTTCAAACCAGTTTTTCGGTCACTCAATTGATTTGTGCAGACCAATGAAACCCAATCTGTTTCACTCGTGATAAATTATCAGACCAGCTAATATGTGATTATTCTCTTATCGCAAGTAAAGCTACGACTGTCTCCATTAATTCCTGGTTTACGAATCGCAATATATAATATATTAAATCAAAGTTTATTTCACTATGTAGCCTATCTGACAATATTTTCTAATGCTTGAGTACATCAAATTTCAATATTTAAATTTTTTTACAAGAGGTCACATTTAGTCTTTACAAAAAATGGCTTTGATTGTATAAAACAAAAAACTAATTATAGTAAAATTATTCATCAAGAAATTGTAGCTTAAAATTTATGTTACATAAAATTCTGAAATTTGATTGTCAATAAGTAAAAAAAAAACAAACTAGGAGCTTCAATTGTAAACAAATATATTGAACTAGTGTTTGTTTCAAAATGGGTTTAAGGAATAAAATTAAACAGTTTTAAGGTTTCATAGGCTTTGAATTAAAATAAACATTTTTTTAAAATTAAGTTTTACAGCTCATTGTTTTGACCTATTAAGTTTAAGTTTTGACCTATTAAGTTTTAAAGAATAGTTCTACATTTTACAGGTTGGATCCGTACAATATTCATGGGAGGCATTTTTTTATAACCTATTTGAATTTCATGTAATAATCGTATTAACTATTGGTATTAGTAGATTTCATAAACCGCAACTATTTTTGTAAAAGCCTGGTAACATTGTTTTCATTAAATATTTGGATAATGATTTTCAAATACTATTTTGGCTTAACAAACTTTAACTAATATTACCTTCATAAATTTATTATTTTAATAAATGTCTTAAATTATATAGTCAAATTAGCAAAAAATTAAAAAAAAAAAAAAAACTGATATACCTTCTCAGTCCTGATCAGATTTATATAAAATACCGTCCACAATACAAATACAATAAAATACAAGGTTGAATAAATTCATAGAATAAACTTTTCTTAAACAACAGTGTTTCTTCCTATAAGTAGTAGGTTAAACACCGGTTCTGGTTTTTTCATTTAAAAGTTATGGTTAACTTAAGAGGGCATCTCGTAGTTCCCTGGATTAAATTTAAAATGCTCCTTGAAATCACTGTCTGAAATCCTGAAAAATGCCCTGAAATGGGCTGATATTTGGCCAAAACCGGCCAGAATCCGGTCAAAAACCGGTCAATTTGAAGCTGAAAGCGGTAAAAAAAAAACTACGAGTGCGCCAGAACCGGTGTTTAACCTACTACTCCTATACTACAATTAAACACTTAATTGAGAGTTCATGATTGGAGAACATAAAACAGTTTGAATTTTTTGAACTGTGGTTTTTTAACTACCGTTACTAAAATGATATAAAATAATATGTTGCATGTATGCTATTCATGTTTAATATGTCAATAAAACAACCATTCATAATGGCTTCAATATTGAATATTATGACATTATGAAAAAGCGTATATGAAGCAACAATAGAGTCGCACTACAGCCTAAATGTACTGGGGAACGTTACGACGGTGTAGGAGGCAAAAACATGCCCTCTCAATTTGATAATTCTCTGTGCCGTTCAAACAGCCTAATCTGTCTAATGGATCCTTTGTAGAACGAAATTCTATGTCTATGTTAAAACAGAAAAGGAATAGTAAATTACATTGAGGGATTTATACTTTTAGCGTTGTAAAATATATTTTTAACTTAATTTAATTTAAAACCAATTTATCATTTTTATTTATCATCAATTCATTATTTATCCGTAACTTTTTTTATGTATTCGATTCAGTGTAATTTAACTACAATAACATTTATGAAACCAAATATAATTTATATATATATATATATATATATATATATATATATATATATATATATATATATATATATATATGCTGTTCAAAATCTTTGTAGGAGAACAGGAGATGTGCGTCACTGTATAAAAATATGTAATTATTAGTGATTTCAACTGATACATGTGTTACATGACAAATAGTATTTACTATCTAGTAATAAGCAGCCTTTGTCTCAATGTTGATCATTGGATGGGTTAGTCCAAAATACAACTAATAAAAAATAATATACATAACATGAGTATTTAAGTAAGTAATAATAGTAAATACTATGTACGGTTTTGTTGAACTCTTATTGTTATTGCTCACTCAATTTTTATTACTTATCATTAATATTCATAATACTGTTAGAACTGTTCCAAATTAATTTATTGATTGTTTATTACAGTAATTATGCTCAAATATTGTTTTAAGTATTTAATGTGATAGACATATTTGGTGAAAATTTTATTTTAGCTCTACGTTTTTCATACGCAATTTAATGGCTTGTTGCCGTTTGAATGTAAATATATATAAATTTAAAAAGTTAACATGAAATAAATTAAAAACGACTTTGTCACAAACCTCTGATAAAGGTTGCCGATAAATTTATTTATAAAAAATATATATCTAAAACTTAAACTTTGATATTTTAAAAGAAATTTGTATGTTTAAAACAATACATGATTAGCACATACTACTTGACTATTAGTCTAAAATGTATGTGACTTTTACAATAAGTGGCCTTAAGAAAACCGGATAGTATTTCCCGTTTTTTGTGACTGTATTTTGAGCAATGGGAAATTAAATATGTGAATATTTGTGGGAGTTTAACCATGACACATGCTTTGTATTCATTTTTTTTTAAACTAGACCAAGATTTAATAATGGACCAAATGCTCCGGAAATAGTCATCTCTATTCAAAATAACGTTTTAATGACGACATAACGTATTTTAACCTTGCTTTGTAATTACGGCTTAAAAAAATCTTAGAGGAAATAACATTAATAGATATAGTAAGTAAGGAATTCCTTAGGTGATAAAAGGGATTAGCCTAATTGCGCCCAGTGCATATTTTATAAAGAGGTTAATAATAAAATATTTTTATAGATAACTTTATTTAACAAACTTTTATCTATTAACTCATAGTCAACCTCTTTACGTAACTAGATATTATATGAGGAGCTAATTTAGTAACAGGGTACGTGAGTAGTTAAATGTCACAAAGAGTCTCGGAACAAAGGTCTACAAAGAATAATTGTTTTCACAAACGTGGCAGCTTTGCTTTAATCAAAACTTGTAGGGAGTATCCCAAACGAACTCACGTGACCTCAGTACTGCATAGCTCTTGTAAAGAGGCTGTAAACTAAAGTAATAAAATGTTTGTATTGAAAAAGTATATAATTTATAAAAAATGTTTTGTCAAGGAATTTAAATTTTATTTTCACTACAATCGAGTTTAATACTTAGTTTTGTTGCTTTAAAAACTTAAATTTTCATTTAAAGTAGTTGATAAATTATTACTCAGGCAAAGAGTTATAACAAGGCATGGTAATATTACCGCTCAATATATAGTTGCGTGGTTGGGTTAGGAGGAAAATAGTAGGTTGTTTGGTGAAGGCTTTAATCTTTTGTTTTCGGTAAAAGAATGGTTTGGCCATACGAGGATTCACCTTGGAGGTGACCACGAATAAATAGCTTATATTAAGATAAAAATATATATTGTTGGTCTGAACTAAAGGTATTAGTGGTTAGGCTTATCATTTTGATTTTAAAATGTTATAATTTATTCATCACTAGATCAACCAATATAAACTCAAGCTTACCACGAATTCAACAATAAAATATGTAGACATTAAGCTCTTTCATAATTTGAAAGCTCAATAATGTGTTGTACACATAATGTATTGTAATAATATGTCAATACATTGTCTAAATTGTAATATGAAAATGTTCCTATTATATAACTACACAAAAGGGGATTACTTGGACAATAAGAATAATGAGACAGAGGGAACTAGACGACATTAGTTTAAATACTGATTAACGAAGAGAATGTTGGAAACATGGATCGGATTGGTGGAACCGATACGGTGTAAATCAATCGGATCCCTCAGGATTAAAGTAATCCCTTTCATTCTGCGATCAACTTTTATAATTTCACGCTTGTGGAGTTGAAACTGTCCACTGTGTTTTAGGGCTACAAATGTCTGTTGTTGAAGCTTTTCATTTGTTGTCATCCGTGGTCAATTATATAACTTTCCTTAACTAGGAAATAAAGTGTTATTTTATAATCGCTAAGCTAATTTTACCATAAAATTTAGAAATGAAAAAATAAAACTATAAAGAAGGTTATTATAAGTGACATAACACGATTAACACTAATTGAAAATTGTGGTGACCTGTATTTTTGCCTTAAAAAAGTATGTTTGCCTACAACACCCATGGCGCCGAACCGACATAATCACTACTATGGGGTTTATGGAGAAAATTAAGTGTCAAATATCAATACAATTTGACTTTTACCTAACCTAACCATTAATTTTTCTAACAACTAACATTTTTAACAACATCCCATATCAATAAACCTACATATTCATTCCTACGTTATTTAGGGTGAAAATGCAAAATATCAATTCCTTTGGATATTCTTTGAGTACACAGGTCTTGTTCGAAGGGACTACTATATTAGGCCTACTACTTCTTTATATTAAGTCAAATAATTAGTTGAAGGCACTCAAGCTATTTATTTGCTTTTCTATAGCTAACTGGTTACCTTTTATATAATAAAACTTGTGTAATTGTGATAGTTGTTTTATATAAAACCAATCAAGAATTTTATTACTAATATTTGAAAATAAAAATGAATTTAAGTGAGTGCTTGTTTCCGAGGGGACTAAATGAACTTTAACAGTAGCAATGATAGATTAACTCCTGGTTAATCAAACTCTTTTTTATAATACAGTAACTAGATGTAGGCTATATTGAGTAGTTCAGCCTTAATGATATTTGATTCATAGAATTCGTTATTCGTCCCTAGCTTTATTCTTAAACCACAAAGGACGTCATAAAAACGTTCACAAGGAATAGAATTCCTCGAATTTCTTGATCTAAAAGCAACGCAAAACAAGTACGCAATACAGAATTTACCTTAGGAAATGACATATTACAGACTTCTATTTAATGTTCTTTAACGTCTCGGTTGGTTGAGTAAAACTTAAATGTGGCAGGAAAATTAAGGGATATTTTTTCTTTATTACATTATTTAAACCAACATATCCGTATCTACATTTACACGTACAAATCTTCAATAACTATTTAGAAACAGGAAATATGAAATATATACGGATCTTTTAATTAATCTGAGAGCTAAAAAACATATACTTACATTAAATTCAAGAATAATGTACTCAAGGAAAAGGCCTTGTGTTTGTTTGTTCGGTGTTCATGTTTGTATTTCCATTTTTCATTTCAGTTTAATTACAAAATGTGATGCGGTAACCTGGTGTTGATTGAAAAACTAGGTGTAGAGAATGGTGGAGATAAAATGTCTCGATCTACAAAAACATGGCCCCAGAGGAACGATGTTCGGCGTTTGCGCAAATTACAAATACCCACAAACTGACGATGGCAATCAAGTTCGTCCACATTGGATTGTGGGTATCATAGTTTTGCTAAAAGCCTGAATATAACGTTTACTTTAGTAATTGAGCATTAAAAATTACCAAGTCCGAATGTTCAATCCGCAATGTGAATCATTAGATAAAACAAACAGCAAGGTTTAACATGGATAGGTTTAACGCACATAGGCCTAATGACTACGTCGCTAATTTTTTTAAATAATCGTGGGATCTGAAAATGTTGTGTAAATTGAGAGTATTTTAGAATAAATAGCAATTTTAAATAATAATCTTATCACTGTATTTTACTTATGTTACTTATTGATTTTTATAAACTTTGGTTTTATAAATTTATTACGTTCTAAGCCAAAATTGGAACTCAGTTATTATAGAATTACTGTGGGCTTGTAGGGGCAAAGACCCCTAAATATATAAATGTTGATGATATCTCCACAAAAGTTTCAATTCTTAAATGTATTTCAAGTATTCAAAGGATTGGGGGGAGTGGGAATCGAATTTTTGTGTGGTTTGAATATGGGGAAGTAATGGGTTTTGGAAAAACCTGTGTTTATGGTGTAAAGCGAGTTTGGTGTCGTTTTTTATGTTTTTTGGTGTGAATAATCGAATAAACACCATTATAAACACTCCCAGGCTCAGCAAACCTGCGTATTCTATATAAAAATGTTTACAAATTATAGAAAAACTAGAAAATTAAGAAACAAAGAAACTAATTAACTTGAACTCTGAACCCGTGTAACTACAAAATATTGTATCAAGATGTAACTGAAAAGTAGTTGGAAGAAATTTCATCATCGACCAACTTGTAATCAACTAATTATCTTTTTCATCAGTTAGCTCCTGTCTAACGTTGTTACTGTATAACACTGTACTGTTAAATGGCGGCAAAGGAACATCTTTGTTAACATTTGTGCATGATTCAGATACACAAAAACTGCATGATCCGATTTATAGCGACTTTTGACACATGAGCACTGAGAGGTTGCTCGGGTAGGTACCCTTGCAATAACTGGAGAATAATTTCAAAAATCGTTTCTGGGGCTTTGTCAATCGTTGATTTGTTGTTATTGACGGTATAAAATATTTATTATTGTGTCTCGCCATAGGTCTAATTTGAATAATGAGCAGCACTGTCCAGTTAATGAAAGACATCACAACCAAGTTACACTTTTCTTTAAAGTTTTTTGGAATAGTTTTACCCAGTCCATTAAGTGATAAACACTCATCCTTATATAGCGAAGAAAATAGCTTCTCCGGCTTTTCTCATTTCCTCATGGTTGGCGTTAGTTTTATTGAAAGTTTGAATGTGGTCAGCCAAACCACTTCCAGGATCAAGTAGTTTGAATAAGGTTTTTTTCTTTCACTGGTGGTATCATAACCACCGAGTGAGTGTCCCAAAAGTATGTAAACCATTTTAATGACCAAAAAAATAAACAATTTTAATTTTAAAATTCTCCACTTAGCACAAATAGTTACGGGGAAAATCCACAAAAATTATCCCTACGTTATTTAAATGATAAATGATTTTTTTATTTCGCGTATATATGTTGACATAAAAATGGATAAAAATGCATCTGCACTTTCACTACGAGAGGATTTACTATTACTTGCTTATGACACCCTCATGGCATCAAAGCTGCATACTCAGTCCCATTTAAAGTTATCTTTAAATTCATTTGGAAATTCTTTGAGCAACAGAATGGACGAGCCTAAGGGTTAGCATTATTGTTACTTTAAGGTGGATTGAGATTTAACTGCCGAAATTGCGTAATTTTGCTGCATTTTATAAGCATTATAACCCCCTAAAATCTTTTACACTGACCACCAAACACCCTTATGCTGGATGGATATATAATAATGATTATTTCTAAGCAGACCATTTGAATTATTTAATCACTCTGCACAAAGTCTTCTTATTAGAAAAGTAGTGGGGTTTGGTTACTTTCAAAACGGAAGTCGTGCCAATTGCCAGCCGCTGCCGGCCAGCTGCCATCGGCCAGCTGCCAAATAAGTCGCTGCCGCCATATGCCATGCCATATAGCTTCAGGTGGGGAGAGGCTAAATCAAATGAAAGGGTGGAGAAGGGGTGAGGAGATGGTGTTAATTTTTGAAGTAGGAGTTAGTGTATAAAGGAGAGGGGATAATTGCTTCAAGGTCATATGGAGGGGGTTTTAAAAAAGACTGAACTCTAAGAGTTCAGTTTATCGGTGATCATCATACAGGTCAGTCGAAACCGACAAGGGATTGAAGAATAGCTTCTACATCATTTATTGTTGTAGAAGATACATCTGGAACTTGTACAGGGTTTTGAGGAGTTGTTGAAGTTGAATTTCTAGAAGGATTTTCCCTTGGATGAGTTGTTGATGATATTTCATGAACTTGAACATTTTCTTGGTTGGTTTCCATTATTATTGTAGTGTGAATTAGAGTGGAGATGTTGTTAGCTGAAGAGCATAGAAGATAATGAAGTAGGAATTATTGTCGGGGCCCTTATATAGGGAATGGTGGGGGTGAAATAAAAAAACTTGTTGAACACAGTCGATAGGTGTAACAAGTTCTAAGTTATTTAAGTGTAACATAGAATGTAAAATGTCGTAAATAACACTATCATCAACATTAACCTGAGAAGTTGTTGAACAGTATAATGGGTTAAAACTGTACTTCTTCCTAACTCTATTTAAATTAGTTTTACACTTTGAAATTGAAGGTTTAGAAGTACTTCGTAATATGTGTTGTGTTCGCAAAAGCTTTAATTTTAAACATTGTGCAGTCATTATAATCGATGTGTTAAGTTCAGAAGTTAAAAGAAGACTGAGATATAAAATGAAGTGTAAAAGAAATTGAAAGAGAAAGCCAGAGTAGTAATTTTATAGGTTAGAATTTACAAAGGCTATTTCATGGATAATTCTAACCTCAAACCTATTAAGTGAAGTAGTCATAACATAAAAGTAACGAGAGATGATGACCGAGCGGATGCGAGGCAATGAATGTTTGTAGCGAGATAAACTACCCACCTTTATAGAGGCAATAACTCCAGCCAGATGGCGGCAGATGGCAAGCAAATGACTGGTTGACCGACTTTCACTTGAGTAGTAAGAGAAGTAGGGTTCTGTGTCTATCCCTACTCCTTGGGGTCAATGACCGACCGGAAAGGTCAATGACCCCCCCCCCCCCCCGAAAAAATGGAGCCCCCCCCCCCCCCCGAAAAAATGGAGCCCCCCCCCCCCCCTTCCCCTACTATTTCCCCCACTCCTTCCCCCACTCTTCCAGGTCAATGGCCGGTCACCACCGGTTGTTGACTTTATGTGGTGAAACCAGACTAAATATGGCAGCTGCCATGGATAATTCTAACCTCAAACCTGCTGCGCATGCAACGAGTTCTCCGGATGGGAATAGTGACTATGCTATTGCGCATGCGCCTAGTCCTGTATTACTCACTTTAGCGCTACTGCACATGGATAATTCTAACCTCAAACCTTGGTTTTGCGTTGCTGTGCATATGCTGCTCCCCACTCCTTCGCCTTCTTTTTACACTGCTGCGAATTGGACTGGATTGAACACTGTACTGGAGTGAAACAACTTCCCCCACTCCTTGAAAACCCGAGGAGCGATAGGAGCTATATCTTTGCTTCAGTCGCCAACAAACTTTCAAGCGAAAGGTTGTTGGCAACTCAGCAAGAGGTTTCAAATATATAGTAGGCCTATATATATTTGAACTTCTTCTACTATGTTGCGTTTTTTAATGCAATGTGGTATGTGTGTGTGTGTGTGTTTAGTTTTAAGGTGTATTTAATTTAAGAAATAATTTGCGCATTGCGATGTTAGTTATAAGTTGGGTTTAGCATTAAGGTGTATTAATTTTTAAGAATAATGATGGTATTTGGTTGTGTTGAATTATTTGGTTTTTAATAATGATGTGTTGGTACTAATAATTTATGTTTGTTTTGTGCATTTGTTTTGCCTTACAGCTAGATGTTAGGGGGTAGATTAACTGTAAATTCAGAAGTTCAGTTGAACTTCATTTAAAATGGGTGGGACATCCGCAAGTCGGACTTTTTTTTTGCATTTTGTTTAGGAATATGATGGGTGGGATTAGTTTGGGTGGGGTTAGAGTTGCGTTTCTGCATTAGGTGTTCCAGTTTCCCTTGGAATTCATGGTTACGGTAGACCCGGACCGGACCGTTACGGTAGACCCGGACGGTCCAAACAAAATTGCGTCGATGTCCCTTGCAGAACGTAACTAGTGGGTTGGGAGTGGGAACCGTTAGGCAAACAGGGTGGTGGGAACAGTATTACTGTTCCCATCACCTTGGATCATTATAAATCTTGAATGACCTTGACCCACTTTTGGAAGGGTCAATGACCCCCCCCCCCCCCCCCGAAAAAATGGAGCCCCCCCCCCCCCCCCGAAAAAATGGAGCCCCCCCCCCCCTTTCCCCCACCACTCCTTCCCCCACCAGTCCTTCCCCCACCTCCCGGGCCAATGACCGGTCATGGCCGGCTGCTAACCCCTCTCATTTGCATACCGTTATAAAAGACGCGTTGGCCGGGGCTAGTGTTTCATTCCGATTCCAGACGTTAGGCTGTGAACTTGGAGTTATAACGATGTCTTCTGTGCCTACTACTACTTCTACTACTTCTACCACTTCAACTTTTACTTCGACTTCGACTTCGACTTCGATTTCTACGGCTGTTACTGCATCAAACAAAACTCTTCGCTTGAAAAACTGTCCGGATTGGTATAAGAAGAAGCTTTCATCTGAACCTTCAACTTCTGGAGCTATTCTTCTGCCAACCAACTCTTCTAGACTTCGCAGTATTTTTTCACCACCTTCACCTTCGCCTTCAAACGACTCCGCACCACCATCAACTATGATGCCGCCACCGCAGAAGCCAGTTCCCCGTCTTAATACCCCTTCCATTGAAACTATTGTTCATCACCTTAGTACACCCATTATCCCACTATCACCATTGCCTCCTACCCCACCACTTGCTACAGTTGAAGACCATACCTATCACAAAACTAATTCCTCTAAACCAGTTCCTAAACCTGCCCCTAAACCTGCCCCTAAACCTGCCCCTAAACCTGCTCCTTCAGAGCAATTTCGATCATTACAAGAAGAGCGTCGTAGGGCATTTAGCCGTCCCACTACTTGCCCTGAAATGCTTATTAAGGGAATTAAGAAAGGATCAGCTTGTGGGAGGAAATGTGTTAAAAATGAAAGTTTTTGCCGTGTACATATCGTGAAACATATTTCTGAACCACAACTGACAGAAACCCCCACCGTTGAAGACAATCCTAAAATAATATCCGTCAGAGGAGAGAGGCTTAAGAAAGGTTTGAAATATTTTTTTCTAAGTGTTGTTGACCACCAACACATTTTGGCAAAATGTAACGGCTTAAAATATAAAATTAGAGTTTGTGAGAATTTGTGTAAAGAGAAGAGATTTAACACTTTAGATTCTCAAGACTTTCTCCTCAGGGATAAAAAGGATTGTATTACAAGGTGGGGGCGTAAACAGTAAATTCACTTAGTTTTTTCCAAATTGTTGCTAAAAAAATAATGGGGGAGAAACACAACGCGTTATAGCGTTGTGTTTCTCCCCCATTATTTTTTAACACTCTAAGTCTCGTGACCTACTTTCATGTGAGTAGTGAGTAAAGGATGGTTCTGTGTTTGTCTCCATTCCTTCGGGTCAATGACCGGACCTGAAAGGTCAATGACCCCCCCCCCCCCCCCGAAAAAATGGAGCCCCCCCCCCCCCCGGAAAAATGGAGCCCCCCCCCCCCCCCCTTTCCCCCACCACTCCTTCCCCCACCATTCTTTCCCCTACCACTCCTCTGGGTGAATGGCCGGTCATGACCGGTTGTCTACCTACATCTAACCGTTATACTAGCTACTCCAGAGTCTTCATTCCAATCCGTGAGACCACTGCTGCAACATGCCTACTCTATTAGAATTATGTTTGCGACAGATAGTTTCAAATATAGTGTTGGCGGAACTTGCATTTGAAGATGGAAACCTTCCACTAACACTACGTCAAAAAGTGTATTCTTTTTATAGGGAAAATTTTGGACTTTTTCATTATCTTCAGTATAAATTTATGGATGGAACAAATATGTGTCCAGAATGTGGTTCGGCTGCAATAGGAAATGGATTATTGGATTTTACAATAGATGGTGGAATTTATGAATACAAATGTTACTTGTCATACAAGTTTATCATCCCAGAAGAAGAAAAATGTGATATTTGTGCAATTAATTTGTACAAGTTTACACAAGCCGATCCTGCTGAAATCCATTTGGAAAACAACATTGAAGTCCCTTATTTTTTTATGCCTTAAGCTCCATAGCAGTCCACCAAACCCAGCCAAACGGCCCTTTTCAGGGCCACCTAAGACTTAAATTTAGGGATGTAAGCTATTTAGCTTACATGCGACTTAGCAGAAATAAGTTCTGGTACATGGTTAGTTTGATCCGTGTAGTAGTAAGCAAAGGAGGGTTCTGTGTCCATCCCCACTCCTTAGGGTCAATGACCGGACCTGAAAGGTCAATGACCCCCCCCCCCCCCCCCCCGAAAATATGGAGCCCCCCCCCCCCCCCCCGAAAAAATGGAGCCCCCCCCCCCCCCCCCGAAAAAATGGAGCCCCCCCCCCCCCCCCCCGAAAAAATGGAGCCCCCCCCCCCCCTCTCCCCCACTCCTTCCCCCACTCCTTCCCCCACCTCCCGGGCCAATGACCGGTCATGGCCGGCTGCTAACCCCTCTCATTTGCATACCGTTATAAAAGACGCGCCGGCTATGGCTAGTGTTTCATTCTGGTTTCTTCCACCACTCTCGTTGCTTCGCCGCTCTTGTTGCTTTGTTCCTGCCAGTTTTAATATCTTTATTTTTAAAATGCTTCCTTACTTTAATGAAAATTTTAATCCTTCAGAAAATGCAGATGTTTTTCAACCACCTGAAGATGGTTTCCAACATCATGAAGAAAATGCTTTCCAAGAACATGAAGAAGATGTGATAGAAGACATGGATAATAGCAGTGAAGATGAAAGTGAAGATGACAGTGAAGATGAAATTGAAATTAATGAACAATTCAAAGTATATTTTATAGAAACACAATTCCCTTTTGATGTAGTTGAAAGATTTATTTTTGAAGCACATAGATGGCTAAATTTAGGATTCAACATTATAATTGGTTCACCTATTGTCTACAATAACAGTAACTTCTTCCTTGTAACTCCAAATGATCGAGAACAAATTCTTACTTGGCAGGACGATGTGATGAGATCATACGAACTGAACATTGGTGTTGGGTACTTTGTTGCAAGAGTGGCTTAATAACCACATTACCCTTCCCCCACCTCCACCCTATCCCTTCCCAATCCTTATTCCTTCCCCCTCCCCATATTTAAAATTTATAAAAGTGGGGCTATGAACCTTCAGGTTTCTAGTCTGTACTCGCACTTTGTGCCGTGAAGTACATCTCTTGTATTTTTTTCTCCACCTTTTAAAATATTATTTATTTGAAAAAATGCCTCCTAATGTGAATTACCATTTTAATTCTTCCGAAATTTCCGATGTTTTTGTACAACCTGAAGACATTTTAAATAATGATAGTGAGAGTGAGAGTGAAGAAGATGATGATTATAGTGTTGAACTTAGTGAAGAACGTAAAGTTATAGCAATTGATCCACAATTTCCATTTGATACAATAGAAAACTTTTTGGTTGAAGCTAATAAATGGTTAAATTTAGGATGTTATATACGAATTGACTCTTTTATATTGTATGGTGATAGTCATTCTTTCCTTGTCACACCAAATGACAGAGACCGCATGTTGCAGTGGGCACAATCTATGATGGAGTGCTATGAACAAGGTGTGGACACTGGTGGCTATTTTCTTGCACAAGTAGTGTAATAACAAAATTACTTTTCCCCCCACCCTATACCCTATCCCTTCCCAATCCTTATTCCTTCCCCCTCCCCATTTTTAAAATTGATGAAAAGGCAGGCTATGAACGTCCAAATTTCTAGTCTGTACCCACACCTTGTAGCATCAAGATGCTTACCAGACTTGATGGTTTTATAGCTAATGATATTAATATATGGAGTTTAATAACAAACTTACGGATAAAAATTGAAGAAAAAATTATGGGAAACAATGAGCTAGGAGTTATTGTTTTTGTTTCATTAGTAGAACATTTTGAAATTTTGTATAGTATAAAAGTAACAATTAACAATATTAATGAACTATTTCCTTGGACAATATTTATTCGCAATAAAATTGAAGAGCAGAAAATTATAGTAGATGTGACAGCAATGAAATATAACCTAGATAGAGAAGAATAGATACTAACCCCCTTCCTATTCCTTTGTTTTGCAAAAATAGTGGGGGTAGGAGTATATATAAGACTAAGTAAGCGATACATAGTTTGTTATTTGAAGTAAAAGAAGTAGTAAAGAAACATGTTGTCTAGAGATACTCCATTTATTAATTATTCTCAAGTTAAAGATGTTTTTGAAAGCACAAATGAAATACAGGAAGAAAACATAGAGGAAACTTATGACGAAACTGATAATGATTCTATGATGGAAGAGGAAGAAATGGTACAGATTGAACAAGAACTATTTGAAGAAATGATAAATGATAGTGATGAAGATATAATTAAGGAAGCTATTGAAATATTTATATTGGATTCATCATTGGAATCACCCATATCACCTTTACTGTCTTCTGAATCTGAATCTGAATTGGACTAAGGTACCCCCACTATTTTGAAGAAGTAGTGGAGGGAAAATATCCCCACCACAAGCTAAAAGTTGGTGGGGGAATGTTTATAAATGTGTTAAATATTTGTGCAGGAGATCAGTCTTAAAGAGACTAGTGACCGAAGATGTTTCGTAAAATACCTTTTGATCCTTCATACTACAATCTGTTTGATATACATCGTTTTCCAGACATTGAGGAGAAATTGTACAAGAAATTTTGTTCTCTATTGGATAAACCACAAAAACTACCACCTAATACTTTTACCTACAAGCTACCTATCATGGACAAGGACGATGTAAGCAAAATACCATTGGTTCAAGTCAAATTTTTGGAAGAAAAAATTCTTGTTTGTGTCAGGGAAGTATTTCACAATGATTATTCAAAAAAATTGGCTTTCAACTTTATTCAAGAACATGCGGGATCTGAAAGAGAACAGTATCCCGAACCATATTACAAATATCTTTTCGAGAATGGAGCGAGTGTAACTGTAGAAATAACCATTACATTAGTATAACTCTCCCCACCACTGACGTCTCCCCACCATTGGCATCTCCCCACTACTGACTTAAATTTGGTGGGGGAATGTGGATAAATGTGTTGACTATCTGTGTAGAAGCTTACTCTTCGAGAAATTGTTGATCAAAATGTTTCATCATGTACCTTGTGATCCGACTTCTTCCTTCAGGGAAAAACAAAGATTAAAACGACTAGAAAAAGAAAGACAAGACCGAGAAGATATGAAGATGGAATTTAATAGACTACAATTTCAAATACCAGGAATTGAACTTGGAGCACCAAGATTGAAAACTCTCCACTGGGCTGGAAGTTATATCAAATTTTTGAAAGTACAAGTTGAAGCAAGAGATCTAAAATTGAAAACATTAGAAATGGAAAATCGAGAATTGAAGAAATTAATATCACACATGTCTGGTAATACAACTGTTCAAGAAGGTGAAGAAGAAGGAAAAGAAATTTTAGGAATCTAAATTATCAGCACCCCTTTTAGAGAATAGGGAATAGATCACTTTGTGGTAATGTAATAACATGCCGCTTAGTGATCTATTCCCAGTTCTCGCTTAATATCCGATGACCTTGACCTACATAAAAGTGGTGGGGGTAAGAGCATATAAAGAGATAGTTATGGATATAACTTTCAGTACAAGTCTAACACTATGGACAGCTTGTTAGTTTTGTGTTTACAACAAATTATCAATAATGGGTTTCTTTACCGTTATATAATAACATTAAATAAATGTGAAATACCTCAACCAATTCGTGAAATGGTCATGAAATTTAAGAAGGACAATAGTGGATTTGGTATTTATCTTGCTTTTATTTTTGAAGATGGAACAAAAATGTGTCATGATTGTGGAAAAGCATCTGTTTTAGACTTTGAACAATTTGAAGATGATGGAGGTAAATTAGTTCACCTTGTAAAAGGCCAAGTGATGAAATTTGAAACAGTCAAGAAAAAATGTAACATTTGTGCACAAAACTTGTTTGAATTTATTAAGTATAGTGCATTAAAATCATGATATCCCTTCTACATATGAAGAAGGTGGGGAAGAAAAAGAGTGGGGATTATAAAGTGGTGGGAGAACTTGTATAAATGTAGGCTGTTTGAAGAGACTTTTAATATTGTTGCAGCATTTGTTGAAACAACATGCAGTTCGAAATTTGCCATTTTAAAATTAAATATGAAGATTGGAGCTCTGTTGCAGGATTTGTCAAGTCTAAAGAAGAAAATCAAAAGTTGCTAAATGTACATTGCTATATTCACAATGAAGAAAGTCATGACAAAATAATGGCATATTTAAACACACCGAATGTAACATCAGAAAGCTCTGCATTTATAAAATATTTAAAAGAAGAAGATTTGGATGTGACCCTAGAAGTTTGGTATCTAATTTAAATTATTGTGGTGGGGGGAAATGTAGAAGTTATTGGTGGGGGAAATGAGATAAAACCAGCAAAATTGTAGAACAGAATTCACTCTATACAACGATGGAGCATCCTTCCACAACACCTGTATTGGCATCTGTGGATTGGCATCAAAATTATCAACTAAATACTTCAAGTTCAAATTGTTATGAAAATCATCAGCCTAGCACTTCAAATTCAAATTGGTATGAAAATCAGCTGCCTAGTACTTCAAGTTCAATTTGGTATGAAAATCAGCAACCGGCCACTTCAAGTATAAATTGTTATGGAAATCAGCAAACTATTACTTCAACACAAAATTTCTATGAAAATCAACAGCCGACAACATCAACTAATTTTTGTACATCAGTATTTAAAGTATCAAAACCCCATTTGGAGTGTAATAAGTTAATATCAGGTCAATCAGGAAGAATCAGGAAAAACACATACATGAGAGAAAGGTGCAAGAGAGAAAGGATAGAATTTACAAAATTACAGTTAACAGTTCCCTCTATTAAAGTGGGATGTACTAGAATACAAACTTTGCAAGCAACCAATGCATATTTGTTGGAATTGTTAGAAAAAATTGAAAAGTTGGAGAAGAAGAATGAACATTGTAAGAAGTAAACACTCATTCCCCCCAAGAAAAACAAAAAAAAATAATAAAATAGTAAAATGAAAAAAAAAGTAGATGTAGAATAGAGAGCGAGGAATAGATCACTTTGTGGTAATGGACTAACATGCCACTTAGTGCTCTATTCCTCGTTCTCGCGTTATATTAGATGACCTTGACCTACATTAGTAGGGTGGGGGAAATTGAAAATGGTGGGGGAAAGTGTATAAAGGAGAAGCCTACTGTAGAGGAATCACTCTGAAAGTAAACTTGTCAGAAGTATGGACTTGACCACAAGCAAAGGAGAAGATAGAAAACAAAGATTTCGAGAAATGGCTAAAGTAAGAGAGTCAAGAATAAGGTTGAGATTTTACAAACTACAGAGATTGATTCCTGGTGTTAAGTTAGGAGAAATAAGATCAAGAACGGTAGACATGGCGGCTGATTACATCAGTTACTTACAATCGGAATTAATGATAAAGGAAGCAAGAATAGAAGAGCTGGAGCACAAGATAAAACAACACATTGAAACATCGTACAATGAACCTATAAATTGTGTAATAAAAGAAGAAGATGTAAAAGACTTAAATTAAACAAAAAAATGAATTTGGACTTTGGTTATTGATTGGACACTTCTTAGAGAATGGGGAATAGATCACTTTGTAGTAATGAATCATCATGCTGCTTAGTGATCTATTCCCAGTTCTCGCTTAATCAAAAATGACCTTGACATACTTAGCAAAATATCATATAAGCCGGATCAAAAACAGTTATTCCTCATTTACTGGAAATGGCTCCTGTAGACAACACCGATTATCCAAGGAAATCTATGATTGAAATATTGTATAAAGTTCAATTAGAGGATTTAAATATGGAAGAAGATGAAAATAATAGCGAAACTTCAGAAGTAGAAACTATAAATGATATGGATGTGGATGTAACAACATCAGAAGAAGAAAATGCCAATGATGTGGAGAATGAAAATTTGGATATGGATGTAGTAATATCAGAGTCTTCGTCATCATTTGAATATGAAGAAATACATATTGAAACTCCAATTCATATAGAGAATATTAATGAAGAATCTGTTAGTAGAAGATTAATATTTTGTCCAAGACGTTTGTTTTCTTCTGAAAGTGAAGAAGAAGAAGATGAAATAGTAGTGGGGGAACTATTATAAAAGAAGGAAAGGGAGAGCTCATTTCATTTATTGGCGAAATTTTGAAGAGTGAACACCACCAAACATGTATCATTGCGATAAATGTTTGGAATCGTTTAATGATGATATTCTGTTAGAAATACATAAGGAACTAATTCACAACAACATAGAAGAACAAGAAGAACAAGAAGAACAAAATGAAATAACAGCAAGACCTACAACAACTTTACCAAATTTACAAGTATCAGCTTTACCCGGAAAGGTAGTAATGCATCATAAGATTCAAAATGAAGATTTAAACTTAGAAGAATTTATTAGAGAAGCAAAACCAATCATCAGTAGAACTTTAAAAGAAGAATTAAAAAGATTGAATTTTCTCAAATTTGGATTACTACTAGAAGCTATGTTTATAAATGTACAAGAAGAATTATCACCAAGAGGATTTATAACTAAAAATCAAACTATTATAGGAAGTTCAGACATTGATTCAATAGTTGAAAAATGTATAGAAGAAATATTAACTAAAATTCAGGAACATGAAGGACGAGGATCAGGGTGGAGTCTTATAAGTATTGAAGGATTAAATATAAGAGTTCATAAACATGGATATGGACTAATGGGATCTAGTTATATTCGTTTACCAAAAATAATTGAAGATACAAGATCATGTGTTAATGTGAAAAATCAAGATAACGAATGTTTTAGATATGCGATGACATGTAAATTTGTACCAAATCATTGTAATGAACCAAACCAGCACTATGAAAATCAAAGATATAGATATAACTTTCAAGGAATTAGTTATCCTGTATCACTAAAAGATATATCAAAATTTGAGAAGAAAAATCCCGGCACATCTATTAATGTTTTTGGATTAGATAGTTCAAATAAAGTTTATCCTTTACGTATTGCTAAAGAAGAACTAGCAGATCATACAGATTTACTACTACTAACACAAGGAGATGTATCTCATTATGTGTATATAAAGAAATTTGACTCTCTTGTTAATAAACAACTTTCAAAAAATCGAAACAAAAAGCTGATCTGCAAAAGATGTTTTAATTTCCAACGAGAAGGAAGACAAGGAATGGAATGGTTACAAGAGCACAAAAGATTATGTAACAATAATTATGAAGCAAAAATTATTTTACCTTCAGAAAGCAGAGCATTTATTACATTTCAAAAAGTTCATCATCAATATCGTATCCCTATAGTTGTATATGCTGATTTTGAATCAACACTAATTCCTATAGAAGATGAAAATTGTGAAGCTAGAAAAAGTGTCAAATATCAAATGCATAAACCAAATAGTTTTTGTTTAATGGTTAAATCAACATTATCAGAAGAACATTTAAACCAATATGGATTAACTTCAGAACCTCTAGTATATCGTGGTGAAAATGTGGAAACAATATTTCTTGACCATTTATATTTAATAGCTGAAAATGTACAAAGATTATATACAAATATTATACCAATGAAACCGATGGAGGAAGAAGAGGAAATTCAACATGAAAATGCAACTCATTGTTTCTTATGTAAAAATGAATTTACCATTGACAATTATAAAGTTAAAGATCATGACCACCTTACAGGTTATTACAGGGGTGCTGCTTGTAATAAATGTAATTTGAGCTATCGTTTACCACTATTTATTCCTGTGGTTCTCCATAACCTCAGTGGGTATGATGCTCATTTTATAATACCTGAATTAGGAAGAGACGATGGTTCGATAGATGTATTGGCTGAAACTTCAGAAAAATTTATAAGTTTTTCTAAAACAGTTGGAAATGTCAAATTAAGATTTTTAGACTCCTACCGATTTATGCCGTCGAGTTTGTCTAAACTTTCTGAAAATTTAAGGAAACAAGATTTTATTGAAACAAAAAAGATTGTAAGTAACGACAAACTGGATCTCGTACTTCGGAAAGGTGTTTTCCCATATGATTATATAGACAGTTTAGAAAAGTTTAATGAAACATCACTTCCGCCAAAAGAAGAATTTAAAAGTAAACTATACGACATGGACATATCTCAAGAGGATTATGATCATGCATGTAAAGTATGGAATGAATTAGGATTTACAACATTGGGAGAATATTCAGATTTTTATGTTAAATTAGATGTAACTTTATTATGTGATATAATGGAAGAATTTAGAAATACATGTTTTGCAGCATATGGATTGGACCCTCTTCATTCATACACTTCACCTGGACTAGCATGGCAAGCCATGTTGAAAGAAACAAATTGTAAATTACAACTTCTTACTGATATAGATATGGTTTTAATGTTAGAATCAGGAGTTCGAGGGGGATTGACACAAAGTGTAACCAGACATGTTAAGGCTAATAATAAGTATCTGCCCGATTATGATGCATCAAAACCAACAACATTTCTAGGTTATTTCGATGCAAATAACTTATACGGATGGGCAATGTCAAATCCCCTTCCATATGATAATTTTAAATGGATAGATCCAGAATCAATTGGAAACATAATGGATATACCAAAGCATGGTGAAACTGGTTACATTTTTGACGTCGATTTTGAATATCCTGAACATCTTCATGATCATCATTACGATTTACCACTTCTTCCAAAGACTGAAATTTCCCCTACTGGAAGATGGCCAAAATTATTAATGACTTTAAACAATAAGTCTAGGTATGTTGGACATTATTGGATGATACAACAGGCTTTAGACTTGGGATTAAAAATTACAAAAATTAATCGAATACTACAATTCTCTCAATCTTGTTGGCTGAAACCATACATCGACAACAACACAAGAAGAAGAGCTGCTGCTACATCAAGTTTTCAAAAAGATTTTTTCAAACTGATGAACAATGCAATATTTGGCAAAACTTTAGAAAACAAAAGGAAACATAAGAATATCAAATTAGTAACTGATCCAGTAAAATTACAGAAACTAGTGCAACAACCAAACTTTGGTTCATCGGTAATTATAAATGAAAATCTTGTCGTCATTTCTATGAACAAAAAATCAGTTGTATTGGATCGTCCTTTATATCTTGGAATGTCAATATTGGATATTTCTAAAACACACATGTACGAGTTTCATTATAAGAAGATGGTTAATTATTATGGAAGAGATAACATTGGTATTGTATATATGGATACGGATGCACTTATTTACTGGATTAAAACAAATGACATGTATGAGGATTTACGGACCTTTGTATATAAAGATGATTTTGATTTTTCCGATTATCCTAAGGACCATCCAAATTACGACTATGACAAAAACAAAAAAGTATTGGGAAAATTTAAAGATGAAACAAATGGTGTGCCGATGATGGAAATTGTAGCATTAATGTCTAAACTCTATTCATTTCAACTGTACATAAATGAAAGGAATGAATATCAAGTCACAAAAAAAGCTAAAGGAATAAAGACATCTTTCCTAAAGAAGAACGTACAGTTTCAACATTATAAAAGATGTTTGTTTGAAAATGTTGAAACAACTGCAACATTTAACACTATTAGAAGTTATAACCACCAACTTTTTAGTGTCAAACAAACAAAGTGGGCATTAAGCTACAAAGATGACAAGCGACATATTTTAGAAGATAAAATTAATACTCTACCATTTGGCCACTATTCCTTAAACCCTATCGACCAGTAAACCTATTCTTCGTCCTTTACCTTCTTCCTTTTTCCTTTCCGTAAAAAAGAGGGGACATGGCAAGCTCAATGCCATGTTCCCTCTTTTTTACATTAATATTAAATGACCTTGACCTATATTTCAACTATATATAAGAGAATAAACCATTGTATGGATCAGTATTTCTACAAACAGTGTGCAAGCAACACTTTAAGATGGAAAGTGTAAAGGATAAGATTGTAAATGAACTACATAAACCAGCAAGAAGAAGATTTCCAAGAAGAAGTACAATCATTAAAGGAATGAATGATCTTTACCAAGCTGATCTTATTGAAATGATACCACACAGTAAATTAAACAAAGGATTTAAATATATTTTAACAATTATAGACTGTTTTACTAAAATAGCTGATGCTTTACCCTTGAAGGACAAGACTGGTAAAAGTGTTACCAAAGCTATGGAGACAACAATACAAAGAAATAAATTTAAAATTAAACATTTACAAACGGATGATGGAAAAGAATATTTTAATAAAGATTTTGGAGCTTTGATGAAAAAATATAAAATAAATCATTATTCTACAAATTCTGAAGTTAAAGCTTCAATAATTGAAAGATTTAATAGAACATTAAAAGGAGCTATGTATAAACAATTTTCAAAACGAGGATCATATGTGTGGTATGACATATTACCACAACTTATAAAAGAGTATAACAACAAATATCATCGCACCATTGGAATGAAACCTATCCAAGTAAACAGTGCTAATGCTAAAATTGTATTACAACGCATCAAAAATAATACAACACCAAAAATAGAAAAGTTACAACCAAAAAAGTTTAAGGTTAATGATAAAGTTCGTATAAGTAAATACAAAGGTGTATTTAGTAAAAGATATCTGCCAAATTGGACTAATGAAGTATTTACAATTTATAAAGTGCAACCAACTATACCTGAAACTTACATTTTAAAGGATAATAAGGGTGAATTACTTCAAGGTGGATTCTATGGACATGAGTTGTTAAAATCAACAGTTGGTGATGTATATCTTGTTGAAAAGGTTTTACAAAGGAAAAAGGATATGGTTAAAGTTAGGTGGTTAGGATTTGATAAAAGTGAAGACTCTTGGATTCCTTCAAAAGACTTGGTATAGTTATTAAATAGCTCATTATGTGTTTAACCTTTAAACAAGATGGAGATTGTACAACAAAAAGATCGATTTAATATTAATAATATTGATGAATTGACAGTTGACAATAATAAGTTAAATCATGGTAAACATGGTGAATTACTACCAAATACTATAAGATGTTTAATAACTGGTCCTTCAAATTGTGGAAAAACTAATGTTGTCTTTAACCTTATAACTAATCCTAAAGGTTTACGCTTTAACAATATATATATTTTTTCAAAATCATTGCAACAACCAAAATATCAATTATTAGATAAAATACTTGCAAGTGTACCTGAAGTGAATTTCTACAAGTTTAATGCTAGTGAAACAATAATGCAACCAGGTGAAGCAAAACCATTTTCCATTTTTATATTTGACGATGTTTCTTGTGAAAATCATGATACTATAAGAAATTATTTTGCTATGGGAAGACATAATAATATTGATAGCATTTATATTGGTCAAACATACAGTAAAATTCCAAAACAACTTATAAGAGACAATGCAAATATGTTGATCATCTTTAAGCAAGATGAGACAAATTTAAAGCATATATATAATGATCATGTTAATGCGGATATGCCATTTGATAAATTTAAAGAAATGTGTGGTAAAGCATGGAATGAAAAATATGGATTTCTCGTTATTATGAAAGAAGAAGATATTAAAAATGGTAGATATCGTATAGGATTGGATAAATTTGTATTAATACGTTGAACTACCTATGCTACATCTAGTAACACTTTGAACTTCACAGTGTAAACATGGTGAATCAAGAAAAACTATTAAAAGAAATAAAATCACTCAGTGATTCTATTAGGATAAAGAATCGTGCATTAAGGATGGGTTTAAGTGAAAGAGAAGAATTTTTAGAGAATACATTTAAACCTATCACAGAACCTTTAAAACAGATATCAGAAACTATTGGTAAACCTCGTTATGAAGGAGATGTTTTACTACCAGTTTCTAAACAAGAAGTACAAGCATTAAAAAAAGAAGATGATGATGATGATTCATATACAAGTGCTAGTGAACAAGAAGAAACAAAAAATGAAGAAGAATCAATTGTTGAAAAGGAAGACCAGCCAATACCTGAAGCAGAACAATCTATTCCAAATTTAACTCAATTGAGTAGTGATATATTACAACATGGACCTCTTGGACGAAAATATATAATGAAAATGCTACATGACATGAAATCAAATCCAAATTTAAGTAAATCACATGTATATGGAGCAAGAATTGATGGAAATGAATTGAAAATTGGTAACTCTAAGCTTGAAGTAACTCAAGACGATTATATCATTATTGGTGACCATAGATATAAAGGAACAAAAGGATTATATGAATTAATTTTTAAAAATATACCAATAAAATATTCAGCAAAAGATTTAAATACTTTTAAAGAAATTTTACAAAATACTAACGCTCATAAAAGAAACTACTCAAAGGATGGAATGATTAATCGTTCACGTGCAACAAAATATAGTATTGTTATAAAAAAATTGTTTCCTCCACGAAAATTACCAACATTACGTACCACACCAGCTGTGAGACAACCTTTAAAAAGAAAATCTTTATCACTTATGGATTTATCACTTCTTGAACAACATGGTAAAAAGAGTAAAGGAGATACTTCAACATCTGGTAAAGGATTAATGAAAAATCTATACAATACAAATGTTATCTATTACAACGACATCAATAAATTAGTTGACAGAATGAGACTATTGCATGAAGCTATGGAAGCCGGTCATACTGGTTTAAATAATGAATGGGTGGCTCTAGTTGATGAACTTAAAAATCGTGGTATAATTGTATAATTGTCCGCAAATATAAAGAAGTTACAAGTATAAGATGTATCAGTTCTAACATGAGCGTCGACAAGTTCGGACGCTACTCCGCATTAGGAGTGCAAGTTGGAGAAGACAGAAAAAGAAGCGGATTACCGCAAACACCTGAAGGTGACTATAACATAAGTAATAAACGTTTAAAATTAGTTAAAGATCCAGAAGAAGATACTGATGGAGCAAATTTAAAGACAGTAAAAGAAGCTACTTCAACATCATTGAAATTACATAAGAATACTTATGATGTTGAATCACATAGATTAATTAATGTTGGTAAACCAACTGAAGGTTCCGATGCAATTACTAAAGAGTACTTATCATCTGAACTTTCAAATACTTTAAAATTGCAATGGGGTAACAACTTAAAAGATGGACAAACATATGATGCTGGAAATTATAGAATAACCAACGTGGGAAATCCCAAAAATGATAAAGATTCAGTTAATAAAGAATATTTACATTCTATAATACCGGAAAAAACTGAACATGGATATTCTTTTTATAAATTTATTATAAATGACATTGGATACCCAAAGGAAGACGGTGATGCTGTAAACCTAAAATACATCAAGGACAACTGTATTTTACAAGATGTTAATGAAATCGATTGTCATGGTAAAACATTGACAAATGTAAAGTTTGGTTCTCAACCAAAAGATGCTGTTACTATAGAACAATTATCTAAAGAATTAAAAAAGGAAACATCCAATTTTGTAAAACATGAAGATGCCGTATTAAAGCGGGGAGATAAATTTATACATGGAAATGAAAAGTTTGATTTAATGCAAGGAAATAATGATGAATGGAATGCAGGACGTAAAACAATAACAAATGGAAGATTTGGTATAAAAGATACAGATGTACCTCTAATGGTGCAAACATTAATTGCTACTGGTGGTACATTAGGTACATACAATGGTCGTAATAGAAGAATAAAAGATATTTATCCTGGTTACGAAGCAAATGATTGTGTTACAATGAAACAAACAATAACTTGGGATAAACACTTTGGGACCAAATATGATGCAAAGATGAAGAAAATAATTAATATTTTACCAGGCGAAGATTCAAATGATGCTGCTACTATTGGACAAGTCATAAAAACATCAAAAAGTGATTCAACAGCTTACACATGTAATGATAAACGTATTATGCAATTACATGATCCTCAACATCCAAAAGATGCTGTAAATTTAGATTGTTTAATAAGAATAGTGGGCAATTTACTTATTGATACCCATAATCATATAGCTAGTACAAAGAGTCATGTGATAATTCAACCCGATGAACGGGAAGCTTGGATTAAAAATAGAATTATAAATCAATATATAATTAATTTGAATAACTAAGTGTTTAAATATAAAAAATTATACATAACTTATTCATTTATGTAATGTATCTTGTGGAGTAAACACACCAGTTTATATAAGACTACATAATGAAGGCCGTATCACTCAGTCATCATCAAGACAGCAACAAGAGAGGACGTGGTATAACTTCAACTGCGTTATCCCTGCTTAGACGGATACCTATTGGTGCTGTTGTAAATCGAGCAATAGACGCTTTACCATACGAATTACATATTCCTGGAGGTTATCAATATTGTGGACCTGGAACTAAGTTGGCAAAACGTTTAGCAAGAGGAGATCCTGGAATTAATAAATTAGATCAAGCTTGCAAACAACACGATATAGCATATTCAAAGTTTAAAGATTCAACAAATAGATCAATAGCAGATAAAATTCTAGCAGAAAAAGCTTGGCAAAGAGTAAAATCAAGTGACGCAAGTATTGCAGAAAAAGCAGCGGCTTGGGCAGTAACAACAGCCATGAAGACAAAAGCTAAGTTTGGTGGTGGAAGACGACGTCGCAGAGGAAGACCTGCAAAAAGAAGAGCTCCCAAAAAAGGTGGAAATATTAGAAAGAGACGTCGTAGAACTCGTAAAGCAAAAGTAAAAAAGGCTTCTGTTTGGTCAATGGTAAAAAACGGAGCAGGTTTATACCTAAGACCGTACCGTGTGTACTAAATAAAAAAAATCAATTGATAATTCCAAATAAAGCCTTAACTAATCATCAGTTAAATGATTATGTAAAATGTTTGAAAATACCATTCTTTCGAGGAGTTTTTATGAAAGATGCATTACCAACTAAAATATGGAAAAATGAAACTGGAATAGTAAATTTGGATTCCACCTATGGTCCAGGCACTCATTGGGTATGCTATAAAAAGCTCGGACAAACCGTTTACTACTTTGACAGTTTTGGCAATCTACCACCACCTAAAGAACTTCAACATTATTTTCAAAACTCCAAAAACATTTTTTACAATTACAAAAGAGAACAACCTAACAATACTGAAATATGTGGACATTTATGTTTGGAGTTTCTAGCGAAAAGTGTCAGTCACCTTTAAGATGTCATCGTATACAGTGTCACTGAGTGGAAATTCATCCACATTAAAAAGTACTCTATTCCCAGCATTGCGTTTATCCAAAGAAAGATTATGGGAAGCTGCATTACTTGATTTGACTACCTACAATTCAATTCCTAATGTTACAGAAGGAAAAAACAATTTACTACATTATTATGAAACTAAGGATGCTGCAGGAAAATACTCAGAATTGAAAATAATTACATTTCCTACTGGAGCTTATGAAATTGATGATATAAACCAATTACTACAGAAAAAACTCGGAGAAGAAAATATCACCGTTAAAGGAAACAATAATACTTTAAAAGCAGAAATAACTTCAAAATATTATATCGATGTCGGAATGAAAAACTCTATTGGCAGTTTACTTGGATTTACAGATACAAAAAAGAAAATCTTAACTCCTGAAACTACTCATTCAGGTAATACAACTGTTACAATATTAAAAGTAAATAGTATTGATGTAACATGTAATATTATACATGGATCATATAGAGAAGGAGTAAATCAGCATATTTTACATACATTTTATCCAACAGTTGCTCCAGGTTTTAAAATTGTTGAGAAGCCACAAAACTTGATATACCTACCGTTAAACACCAGTTTCATTTCAGACATCGTGCTGAACATATTGGATCAAGACGGTCATAGTGTTGACTTTAGAGGAGAAACAATTACTATACGAATACACATCAGAGCGGCGACATAAAAATCAACATGGGATTATCATTTAAACCACAACGGAAGAGTCGGGAGCTCAGTAGCTCCTCGACATTGGAAGAGTTAACATCAGACAACATTCGTTTTCTACAAAAGATTGGATTGAAACTTAACAACGATGGATATCCTGGATATATCTCAAGGACCGACATTCGACGAAACACTATGGGAGAAGGAATATCACACACACAACCCTTACACTTCATCAAAATTAAACAATAATGATGAAATAAGAATTCCCATTCAACAACAAGATATTTACACATTACCATGTGAAAGTTATTTGTACATCGAAGGAAGGGTATTAAAATTGGATGGAAAAACTGCTTCAACAGTTCCTTTTATAAATAACCCAATGGCATATCTTTTTGATGAAATAAGATATGAGATATCAGGGGTGACAGTTGATTCAACAAAAAAGGTTGGTATAACAACTACATTAAAAGGATTAACATCATTAACACCACATGAGAAGAATTCAATAGTCACTGCCGGATGGGTTGCTCCTGATAAAGACACTATAACACCTGCTTCCAACGGTCATTTTGATTTTCATGTACCTTTACGATTGCTTTTAGGATTTGCTGAAGATTACAAAAGGGTTATAATAAATGTTAAACAAGAATTAGTATTACTCAGATCTTCAACTAATAAGGACTTAATACTTGCAGACCCTGCAACTACGGAAGATAAACTGGAATGGCAACTACAATTGGATAAAGTTGTTTGGAGAGTACCTCATGTAAGATTGGCTGATGAACATAGAATCGTATTGTTAAGAAAGTTAAAATCTGACCGTGACATTGTAATGCCATTCCGAAGTTGGGAATTTCATGAATACCCTACATTACCCCAAACAGAACGACAAACATGGACCGTCAAAACATCAACTTACTTGGAACGTGCAAGGTACATAATACTCGGTTTTCAAACTAAGCGAAAAGATGTTATTACTGCAAATGCTGGTCAATTTGATCACTGTAAAATAAAGAATTGTAAAGTTTTCTTAAACTCTCAATTCTTTCCATATGACAATTTAAATGTCATGTTTAGCAAAAAACGTTTTTCCATTTTATATGATATGTATGCAAGATTTCAATCATCATATTATGGAAAGACTAATACACCACTATTATCACCTGATCAGTATTATTCCAAAGCTCCAATAATTGTAATCGATTGTTCAAAACAAAATGAATCAGTAAAATCATCAAGTGTGGATATAAAAATTGAAATGGAATTTGAAGAACCAGTAGCGGATGGAACTTCGGCATACTGTCTAATTCTACATGATAAAATAGTTACTTACACACCACTGACCGGAATAGTGAAGAATGTACTTTAAGAATAATTAGTACAACTACTGCAAAATATTGAGGTTAGAATTATCTTCCTCAATTTTTAAGGTTAGAATTTTGTTTATAAAACACAAGTTGAAAATAAACAATTATGTAATTGTATAAATTTCAAAAATTTTACAAAAAATATAAAAGCAGGAAATTACCTAGTAGAAACTTCATTCTATCTTCAACCGTCGTTTGGGAAACATCGTTCGCAAGATGAATTCTACTAACGGAGAAGAAAATACACCTCTAATGGATGAAAATAGTTCTGATATAGAAAAGCAAGTTGAACAAGAAATGGATGAATTCCTCAAGTTTAACAAACATAAGAAGAAAGAAGAAGAAGGAGAAGATGAAAAAGAAGTAAAAAGAAAAAAGGTTGAAGTTAACATTACAACAAATATTTTAACAGAAGTATTTCTTCGAATTTTCTACCCTATTTCTTCATGCATGACAAAAAGTATATCTGTTGGAATTGTAAAATCATTGGATTATTCACCAATTGTTATGTTAAATCAAGGAAGTAAAATGGTTATCTTTACTGAAACTTCTTGGGATTCTCTAATGAAACATTTACATCTTTTGGAATGTTATTTAACTAACAACACATTTGGAAAAAGAACAAGATTAAGTTTATTAGAATCAAATATTGAAGTTGATATAATCAAACATCGTGGGGGACAAGTTGTTCGCTTCAAAGATTTAACTAGACATGATGTAAAATTACATTTCACTAAAGAAGAATTTTACACTTTAAGTTGTACTACCGGTCCTGTCACTAGATACTTAAAACAACTAGTATTTTCAAGTACAATAATTAAAGATTATCTAATCGATACATTGGACAGACAACCATTCATTCCAATTTTATATGGTCCTGTGGATACTTCAATTTTTAATCGAATACCTCAAGAAGTGGATATGTGGAGACAATTAAACAACTATCACACCAATTTTAATATAAACGAAGAAGCGCAAGAAATAAAAGAAGAACAATCGTGTTTGTAATAACAGTCAGTTGTGGATGAGACTTCATCATGAACAAACGGGTTTCGTTTTCTACTGCATCACAGTTAATGGAAGTTAAAAGAGGTATAATTGAATTTCAAGCTTTTCGAGGGAATGATGGAAATTTCATTATTAAAGAATTAGTAATTTTGGATATGAACACATCTGTAATTTATCATTACTTGTTCAAACCTCCATTTCCATTCAATAAACTAACAACTAAAGCGAAAGTTACAAACAAATGGTTAAACAAACATTTTCATAACTTAAAATGGGATGAAGGTTTTATTCATTATAACATGATGCCGCATATTATGAATCATTATTGTAAAGAGTTTAAAACTATCTACACAAGAGGATTGGAAAAAGCAAATTGGATACAATCATTTACAAGCAATGAAGTGATAAATGCAATAATAGATAGAGATTTCCAATGCTACTTTAATGAACTTTGTATTTCATCAAAAAGTTTTAAACATCGAAGGTCACAGTGTGCTTTGAAGAATGCCTACCGCTTGAATAATTTCCTTCAACAAAGTGGTGGGGGTAGCATCAGTGGTGGGGGTAGTGTCAGTGGTGGGGGTATTCTCGATAATAAAAGTGAGAGCGCTACCATGACACAGCATGAGTATTACTCGAACCTCCGAAGAGACAACATCTCCAACGGATATTCTTATTAACAAGAAGATTAGCATCAGCAAAAACATTAAGATGGCATCAAACAACTTACTTCAAAATTTAGTTGAACAATTCAACGCTCATTCAAAATCAACAATCCTACCTACAAAAAAATGTTCCGAGCTAAAAGAAGAAAAACACTACATCATTCATACAATAAAGAAGATGGAAACTTCAGTAGGTGATGCTATAAACTGCACATTAAGCGAGGCACCTTATACAATTGGTGATGAAGCAAAATTTCAAATCTTCCTACCAAAGCGCTTCGTACAACTACTACAAAATGAAGATCTTCGTATAATTCAACCCGGCGCACTCTATTTGGTATCACATGGACCAAGTGGAAACAATTCTACTGAACTTACAATTCATGTAACACCTACTACTGATTAGTTTGTACATAAGATTGTAAATATTTCTTTGTATTTGTTTCTCAATAAATATGATATAAACCTAAAAAAAAAAAATAAAAAAGCAACATATTGTAATGTGTTTGTACATTACAATATGTTGCTTTTTTAAAAATTCCATGGGATGACCTTGACCCAATTTTGTGTGATAATAAAAGTGAAAATCAACTTGTTAAATTCATCAGTCTACGACTACCTTTCGTACCGTACACATCTCACTCTCTATCACTAAATACAAAACTTCAACATGTCCCTAAAGGTTAAGTGTGCATCTTATGATACCAACACCATAACTACTTTTGAACAACTTGAAGATTTAACTAACGAAATGCGAGTTTTACTTACCGGTGGTTATCACTTAACTGTTGATGTTAGTGCTACTAATACAAGGATGTTCACTAAAACAAAATATTGCGATGATGAAATATTTTTTTCTACACAACCTACAACTTCTTCATCGCCAGCTGGTCAACATAACGTCAAGTTCCAGAAGTATTACCAATGATGAATAACTTTTAATAAATAAAATTACAACTAAGGAATCACGTGATCAATATCAAGTTCATAAAAAGGATGTAACAGTTTGATAAATAATCATTCGCTTCTCAGCTCTCGCCACAACAAGATCTATTCTACAAAATGTTATACAGAATGATGATTGAACTTGATGGGAAAATCTATGGAAAGGATTATAACACTGTTGAACAAATGACTCAAGATTTAGATGTATTAACTAAAGAAGGATATCAAGCTAAATTAATTTTAAAATTTCCTGAAGTACATCCACTATCAACAGAAGAACTTATTGCTATGGCTAAGGCAGAGAAAGAAAAAAAGTCTGAAGAAAACAAACAGAAACAAACTTCCTAAATTTCAATAATCCTTACACTTGTAAGGTATAATTTTTTAAAACTCCATTTGGATGACCTTGAAATTACCCCTACCACTTTTCATAGTACATAAAACTCGCTATTCATCACTATACAATCTTATTCTTTCACTAGACTCCGCAGCGTCAACATGGAAGAGCAAAAATACAAGTACAAACCTCGTTACTGTTGTGAACAACAGTGTACAGATTTAGGACCAATGATGGTGGATGGGTTAGCTTGTACTAAATGTGAATTCTTCGGATCTTGTTATTGCAAATGTAAAACAAAACAACTACCGCCACCGGAATTGCGAACTTTCAAATTTTACAAATCAAGATATTTTCATACATGTTGTCCTCAAAGATGTTTCAAATTTCACCCTCTAGATCTTGCTCATTGTCAACGCACCAAGTCTCATCAAGATGATTTTTGTACACATATGATAAAAAGATGTAAATACAGATCAGATTGGTATTCCGATCCTGTAGAACCATCAAATGTATAATTTCAGTTTTACACTCTTTTTTAAAACTTCAATTGGATGACCTTGAGATTTCCCCCACCATTAGTTCTAATTTTTATATAACATTAAATCATTCCACTTCCAACACTCTAACTAACAACATGGAAGGAAAATTTATCAAGTTTGAACATATAATAACTGACAGGGAGGAGATGGAAGAATTGTTTCAAAACTTACTTTCTGTCATTGACGAATATCCTATAAGATGGTTCAGAATTGTAGTTCAATATTTAAATCCTGGTGAATTGTTTTCTTCATCGAGTGAAGAGGATGAAACAACTACTTCGGTTCAAATAATTGAATTAAAAGACGAAGAAGAAGAACTAAACGTTTTATTCAATCATAAGCTCAAGGTCCCCTATATAGAAGCCCCCTCTCTAGAAAGCCCCCCTCCCTAGACGCCTGCTCAAGGTCACCATTATATAAGCCCCCTTCCCTAGGCGCTAATCCTCATTCCATTGCCAACTCTCTAACGATGAACACTTCTCCATCGGCACGAATGAATGCTAGTTTTGAAATAAACTCAAAAGATGATTTACAAGAAATATTTAATGCTTTAAATGAAATTATAGATAAATTTAACGCTATTACAATGAATTTGGAAATAACTTACGCTTGTCCTATTTGTAATAAGGTTGAAAATTCTGATGAAGACAGTTTACTAAATACTACTCCTCTTACCCCTCTACAGTCGGACACAACTTCTGAGGCAAATGATGAGCAGCATCTTTCCCCCACCACTTCTATGTAACAACGCTCTTTCCCCCCACCACTTCTTTATTTAACCGACATTTCCCTCTTTTAACTCTCATTCCATCCTCGCCTCTTCAACTATCAACATCGCTTCTTTCAAAATTTCAAAAAAAAACACAAACATGATGGATATGATGGATGAAGTTCCATTTGTAACAAGGATGGAAGAGGATAAATTGAAATTGGAAATCAAACGATTGGAAATGGAACGGGAAAACCAACTCGAGATGTTACGTTTGTTCAAACTTTTTAAATACATCATCTGGGGACTCTGCGTTTACCTTCTCATCGTCGTCGGTGTTTGTGTTTACAACTCTGTAGTTCATAACAAAACTTCAACTTGTTTAAACACTGCTGTCGCACATTGATTGTATGTTTTTCACAAATAAAATTCACAAACCTAATTCTATACCTATCCCGCTATCACCGGAGTTGGTTCCACTCTCCGAACTATTACTCCGGTGGTAGCGGGATAGGGTTTTTTAAAACTTACTCTGGATGACCTTGACATACTTTCCATAACCCAATTGTCAAGTTGAATTTCAAATTTCAAATAACATCTCCTACCCCACCGGAAGCTATATGGCATGGCATATGGCGGCAGCGACTGATTTGGCAGCTGGCCGATGGCAGCTGGCCGGCAGCGGCTGGCAATTGGCACGACTTCCGTTTTGAAAGTAACCAAACCCCACTACTTAGAAAATTATTCAGATTTCTAATTATAACAAGTTTTACTGGCAGGAGACTTCTCGTTTTCCAGGAAAACATTATCTAGTTAAATTAAAAAAAAAAAAAAAAAACTAATAGCCATTGTCGTACTGGCTTAACTCTGTTACCCGATATGAATAGCATGCGTTAATGTCCGTATTGTGGCGAAAAACAACAATTAGTACAGTATTCGTTACTTGACAGATGAAGCTTGTCCATGACATTCTCAATATGTCGATTTACTTCACCCAGATAGAAACTTGCTTGCAAAACGTCAAGTGAAATTCGCCAATGTAACGAATAATTCTCTTCTTATTTATTTTTTATTTGGTCTATACATCCGTGTTATTTCGTCTTCATTGTTTAATTATTTCACTACTCTAACCTTCACTTACTTTTCTACACTTATATTTAAAGCATCCATGCAGAGTTAAACAATAAAAAAAATGGTGCTTTGATAAATTGGGAATTTGTTAAAACTAACTCGACATCATAAGAATTAAAAGTAATCAAAATCAACTCGAAAAGCTACTTTTGATCATACAGTTTGAAGCTCCATCAGGTTTTCTTTAGTGTTCTTATTACGACAATATAAAGCATTGAAGCTTCGTATGTTTTCCTTATTGAGTGGGAAAAGTTTAACTTATTCAAGTCTTATGTGAATGTAATCAACTTGAAAATGTAAAGTTGATATACAGTAAAATTCATTGCCGAGCGAGTTATAAGATAGCGTATTCCCTATAGGGAAATTCGCTAAAAAGCAACCATCAATATCAAAGACAAAATGGTTTTATTGACTTTTTAACTCTTTCGGTCACTGATGATGATGTTTATAACGCTTCTAAGAAATGTGTATTTTTTTAATACTGATGGTACTTCCAGATTAGTTTGAAGTTGTTTTTAGTTTGTACATTTTAATTTTGAATGTACGAGAGTTGAAATAAAGGTTATTTATAGTTAGCTTGATTTTAAGGCTTGTGATTTGATAACTATTTACTTTAATTTCAGTCTATTATAAATACGAGTACTATAAAAAGGACTGTGAACTAAGGAAAGATAGAAAACTATATTTTCATAAAAAATAGTACGAAATTAGAAATAGTAATCAAGAACTCAGAGTTGAGTTAAAGTGTCTCAAAAACTGCTCTTTGGTAGGCTTCATCTCAGCTGGAGATTGTACTTGAGAAATTATAATCACGGAGAGGATTAGAAGTTTGTTGGCAAAACGGTTCTTTCCATATATTTCAATAACTGTAGTTTATAAAAAACTGGGAAAGGAAATTCTATGATTTAATTCCTTTTTAGCTCATTCAAATCATATGAGTGTTTCTTGCAAGAAGAAAAACTTATCATTATTTTATAACCAATAGTGCAATAATAGTAATTCTACATATAATAAATTTAATATTTTTTGTGATTTTTCAATGGTTATTATTATAACTTGATAGTTTTTTAGAGAACAAAGAACATTTCCTTGTCAATGTTTGGTGCTAGTTATTGAATATTTATGTTAATAAAAAAATTGCTAAATGTCCTGATATGTTTTACAGTAAACTATTTAAAATACATAATGTAATGAGAAAAAACTATCCGATTTCAACTGTCATTTAAATTATAGTAGTGTAATAAATTAATTACTTATATATATATATATATATATATATATATATATATATATATATATATATATATATATATTATGACAGATTTACTGTAATTTTCTGGTTTATTATCAATTAGAGTTCTATATGAACACTATTCTTCCTCTTTCAAAAGTTCATGAAAGATGGTTGTAAAAGCTTGGGACCAGCATAGCAAGTTTTATCGAAGGTTATATCTACAATATTCCCAAGTGAGTGATATTAAGCTAGTAAGAGCTTGAGATATAAAGTGTGGGCAAACGATCTCACTAAAGAAATATATTTGAGGAAGTTCTTTCAATCGCAGCGTCAAGCAGCACTCAGAGCGGTATCGCCGTATTTCGCATCAGTGCCTGAGCGTGCTGTCCTAGCTGAAGTTATCCCTGTCCACCTCTTGGCACGGGAGTGAAAGGCGATATATTAGAGACAAGTTGATGTCGGTAACGACCAGACAAAAACACAGGAGCGTCAGCGAACCTACCGGACATGGCAAGGGGAGCTGGGAGATGGAGAGTAGCGGTCGATGGACTGCGAGACTCATCAAGCAGGTCCAACTCTGTGTGGAACGGTGGCATGGTGAGATGGACTTATGACTTAATCAATCACTTTCGGTTCATGGCTATTTTCAGTCGTGCCTGCACAGGATGGCAAGACTGTCTCACTTGACTGCATTTATTTCCTGGGCGCTCCCGATAAAGCGGAACACACATTCTTCCGTTATCCACGCTGGGAACGGCTACTCCTAGATTCCACACATCTTGCAGTGCTGTCCGGGGACTCAGTTTGCATTAACATGATAGAGGGTGAGGACTACTGGATTTGCTTTTCATATTTCGTCCAGAAAGTCCTCTGATCCAAACAAACCGATGGTGCTGCTGTCTGTTTAATGTATTTTCAACTATTTTAACATAGATATAGGAATTTTCAAAGTTAAATTACTAAAAAATGCACTTTGGTATTTACCCAAATCTATAAGTACCCGAAAGTTTAGGACACTAGAATAAATAAGTCTAGGCCTTTAAAAAAATGACACTAAGTTACTTACTCGGAGAATTATTTAAAAAAACTCTGGGTCTTAGGACGTTATAATAAAAACAGCACTTTACTTAAAGATGTACCTTTACAAACAACCTATATTTTAACAAAGTTAACGATGGTAAGAAAATGTAATCATAAATTGCAAAACGTTATATCAACAATCCCTTATATATCACTTAGTGTGTATTTAGTATTAGTGTTATCAATAATAATTAAATTATTAATAACTCTCACTCAAATAAGAAAACTACGTTACTATCAAAAATAGATGCCATTATTTTTTTATTTTATTTTATTTTTTTTTTTTTTGTAAAAAACTAGTGATTACAAACACATATACCCCTATTTTTTATCTATCTACCACAGTGGCATTTTTTTACGTTTTGAATGCGAATGTTCCAAACACCACTCTTGTTACTATCTAACATCAAAAAGTTGTTAGGAAGCATAATAAATTAAAACAAAATGACAAATGGCAACTGGCTCCGGAATCGAACATTTAAAAAGCTACTAACTCTCAGGATCGAACCGGCAACCTTCAGATTCAAAGGCAAGCACTATAAACCTCTTAACTACCCAGACAGTTAATAAATTTATCTGGCTGGGTTATTTATTATATATCCCATTATACAATGTAACTTATTATACAGGGTGTAAAAAAAGTCTGTCCCCCCCCTTTAATTTTTTTATTTGTTGAGATAAACAAATATCGTTTGGGAGGTGATAGTAACTTAACACAAAGTACCTTTTGACGTTATCAATAATTTTTAGTCTTGCCAGGGGGACGGCCCACCAGGAGTCAGAAGAAAATCTTAAATGTAAGCATAGGTTGATATGTACATCAAATTAAAGGTCTCACTTAGCAGAGTACAATGCCGCAAACTAGACTTAAAAAGGATGACCCGGACAGAAATGGTAGGCGTTCAAAGTTTCCATTAAAATCATATGGGTAAAAATTAAAAATGCAATAACTTCCTTAATACTCAACCTTTTGACGTCTGGTTTGCGGCTAATAACTCCTAATGCAAAGACGTTTAAAATTATGTATGATGTGACAGAGGCTAAGGAATTTTTAATTTAAACATCCTCTATGGGACGTCCCCCAATGAAGTCTTACAGAGATATGCTTCGGCTTTTGTCACAACATACATAATTTTAAACGTCTATGCATTAGGAGTTATTAGCCGCAAACCAGACGTCAAAAGGTTGAGTATTAAGAAAGTTATTGCATTTTTAATTTTTACCCATATGATTTTAATGGAAACTTTGAACGCCTACCATTTCTGTCCGGGTCATCCTTTTTAAGTCTAGTTTGCGGCATTGTACTCTGCTAAGTGAGACCTTTAATTTGATGTACATATCAACCTATGCTTACATTTAAGATTTTCTTCTGACTCCTGGTGGGCCGTCCCCCTGGCAAGACTAAAAATTATTGATAACGTCAAAAGGTACTTTGTGTTAAGTTACCATCACCCCCCAAACGATATTTGTTTATCTCAACAAATAAAAAAATTAAAGTGGGGGACAGACTTTTTTTACACCCTGTATAAATGATAAAAATATATTTTTGATTATGAATAAATAATATTATTTAATATTAATAAAGCAATTAATATTAATTAAATTAATGTAGTAAAAAATAGAATATGATAATTGTTATTATGAGCTATGTTTGAATAAAACGTTAAAATACTGTGTATAATCTACAATTTTCTTGTCAAAGTCCACAAATCTATGGTGAAGCTAAAAATTAAGTTTATTTTATGACCTTTTCACAGCAGTTAGCTCCCCCCACAGCTGTGTATATTTATAACCTGTCGCAATCGGTCACGCCACGACATGCACAACTGCCAGTGTTTGATAAACAATGTATTTTATGAATATTTATATTTACCTCACTTGACCAGTCGCTGGAGATAGTTTCAAAATAAATTTTGTTTATGATTGCAATCACTGTTTTTAAACTAGCATTTTATCGATGATATATAAATATTGCATATTAATAAGTAGTGGAGGTTGCCAAAGTGGTCACAATTTAGATGATCTGGATGAAGCTGAGTTCAGAATAAAAAATAAAAGGTTACAATACAATTTCGTCTTTAATATATGAATTTGCCAAATTTAGTATTTCATCAATCCAGGGGACGTTCATAAATAAATTTGAGTGCATATACGTTTTTGGTTTAATGTTTTATATTTTTATAACTAAAGTAATTGTATTTCCTTTTATTAGCATTTTTCTTTACAAAAGCAGTCAAAATTTAATGATTCACAAACTACGGATCTTTTGTAAGATTAAATTGAAATTTGAGAGACTGTAATCAGTTAAAAAGACAAATTACGTATTAAAATCACTAATTTTACAAATAAATTGTTTGTTTTTCAATCTCTTTTAAATGGTGTTAGTTAAAAATTTAAATTGAGGTAAGAAAATGCCAAAAATTTATCTTAGACCCTCTTAAAAATCACAACCCTCGTTCGAGAAATACAATTATTTGATTATTACTGGATCGCAAACTCATAAAATACATTTTGTCATACATCTTCTTAGAGTAATTAGGTAAATAAAACAAGAAATCCTTTTAAAAGTTATTAGTACCATCCAGACACATGCATATATGTTACATATAGGTTGTTATTACATTTTATTATTTTTCTTATTTGATTTAACTGCAAAAGTTGATCGCCTGCCTTTTCGGGCTCGGTTGTCCTTTTTAGGTCGGGTTTGCAGAATTGTATTCTACTAAACAAGACCTTTAATTTGATGTACATACGAACATGTGCCCACTTTGAGGATTTCCTTCTGACTCCTCGTGGGAAAACACCCATTAGGACTAAAATGTTATGAAATGTCTCTAAATGTAGCTTTGGTGACCGAACTACGATAGTTAAAGTTTTACTTGTGTAACTAATTCCACACATAACCTAAAATTAGTGAGATGCTTCATAAGCAACCTAATCAATTAATATAGTAGATATGTAAAATTAAAAAATGGCGTTTTTTACTGATTTCCCATGGTTTGATTTTGGTAAACTTTTTTGCCATTTCTCCCATGAACCATTAACGAAAACATTTATTGGAGTACAATTTGTCCGAGGTTAGGCCCTATTCTCTCGTATATTTCCCTTCAAAATAGGTCATTTTAATTGATTTTAATTTAATTTTTATTAATTTAAAATTAGTTTGAAATAATCTTATTTAATTTTAATTAATTTAAATTGAAAATAAGTAATTCAAAATAGGTAATTTTTTTATTGATCCACGTAGTTTATATGTTTGAGTCCGTGGTTTAACGATAAGAATAAAGTAAAGTAAAGCTGTAATAAATTAAAAGGAAAGTAAAGTTTTGCTACAAATTAAATAGTTTAAAAATAATTAATATTCTTTTTAAGTTGATAAAGTATTAAGTTCTTCTAACGTTGGAAGTGTTATTCTTTTTGTAAACGATATTCTTTAGTTATAAAATTAGAAGTCCTAGTGTTTTAGTTTAGACAAAAATTCTAAAGTTTTACAAAACGACTTGTGAAATCCATTACTTTTATCTTATTGAACGAAGTGGTTTTTCGTTTTATTTAAATATTTATTTATTATTTTTTTATCATAGATGACTTTACATTTTACGTAACGTTGTGTCAAAGCCATGAAGGGTTTCCCCGTGATTAGTGACACGGGCGGAAGCCTTGCATCCGAAACTGTTTCAAACAAACACTAATTGGAAAGCTCTTTTAAACATTCAACGTCACATACAATTTACATTCAGGAGGTAGCTTTTATTTCAAACCACGCTTTCATACATACTCTGTTACAGATTGTGTGATAACGTTGAAAATGAAATTTATATCTTTTAGAAGTCTCAATTTCCACAACAGTTTTATTTACATAAGGTTCTCAATTATATCGATAATGCTCTCTTTTAACTATAGTTTATGATTGTTTACAAGTATTAACGCTTTTAATTTAAACTTTATTACATTTATTAATTATTTAGTAAACATTATTAGTTTCAACTTTATTTAAACTCATAGCTACTGCCATGAGGAAATCAGAGCTCAAAATAACATTTCTAGTAAAACTATAGTATATAACGTAAAAAAACATAACATTTTGTTTTATGAATTAACTGAAAATACAGCTTTACTGTGAAAAATTAGTGCTAATAGTTGTCCTAATACGATGACAGATTTTAAGTTGGGTGAACACTCATAATGATATATCAAAATCCAATTTTCTTATATCTTATGACGTTTACCGGGATTGAGACACACACTTATGTATATTTATTACTATACGACGAAAAAAAAGTACATTTCTTTAGAGGTATATTTAAATTCAATAATCTTTCGTTACAGGGTAAGCTGCTTATTCAAAATATTTTAACTATAATACCATGTCCACTGTACAGTATACCACCATGATAATAAATTGCATCATGTTAGTTTAATTGATGCAAAACTGAGAAGTTTTCAAATGATATTTAGGTCTAACTGCATAATACGAACGAATAATTTTTGTTACTTTTAAACAAATTACAATAACGACCGCTTCTATAGGTTCCTCCCTATAGGGAAAATGCAGTAGAAACACAATGTGAGGCTTCCGTTTATCAGTTTATATTCATGAGCCGTAGTCTTGCCAGTTGGCGGCCCCCCAGAGACTCGTATCTGACTCCGACCACCTCCCCGGTGCTTCGCGCTATTTCTATATATGTTGCATTTTAATGTGGGTTTTTAATATTACCAAACCCACAGTGTTTTACTTCTAATGTGTGATTATTCTAATAATAAAATATAATTTAATACAAAATATATCATTAATAGCATTAATTTGTGAATGGTGCAATTACAGTTTAAATCAGTTCCTAATTTCTTATGAATTTTAAAATCTATTAATATTTTCTTATATCTATTGTCATTCTCATTTTAGTAGGGCGACTAAGCTTAAGTACGTCATGTATTTTCAAAAGGACTTTATTTGAAGTAATTAAAATAAGTAACAAATGAATGTGTCTTAATGTAATAACATTTGGTTTGGTTGAACACAGTGCTGCTGCCCAATTTTCTGGTTTCGCATTGAAAGTAGTTTGTTCAACTATATTCCCAGTGATGTATACTACGTATGTATGTATATGTTTTTTTTTTTTTTTTTTTTTTTTTTATGGAGAGGCAGGAAAAATCCATTATGCACACAGGGGACCAGAATGTAGTGTGGGACTCCCCTAAAAATCGGGTTTACCCACTAAAATACATGTACTACTCTTTAGGAATCTAGCCTGGAATCGTTTTTCTTAGTACGTAAGGCTATGCCTAAGCTAGCCTAAGCCTATTGGGCTCACTTCTTGACCAGCCGTACGGTTAGGGAATGTGAGGCGCTTAGCGGTCCAGATCAGTCTTTTTTCCTAAGGAGGATCTCTCCCAGACGCACTTTGACAAACACTCCCAAGAGCCCTCACCCTCCAAAACCTTTTGGCAGACCGAGTCCACCGAAAATGCACCAAAAGTTTGTGTGACCTACAGGCGAGGCCAATCCCAACGGGGGCAGCGGAAGAAGGTGCGTTCCGCATCGTCGGGAACTCCCGGACAATAGATGCAGTCCGGTGAACCGATCTTACCTATCACGTAAAGGTACGACAAAAAATAGCCATGACCTATAAGGAATTGGGTCACGTAGTAGTCCACCTCCTCATGCCATCGTTCCACCCATGGTTGGACCAGCTTGATAATTCAATCGTCCTCGGGTGTCGTGCTCCCAAATTATAAGTTATCCTTTAAAACAATAGTGGCTGAGTGGTTAAATAACTAGTTTTGGTTTTCAAAATTGACATTATTTAATTTCAATTACAAAAATATTCTCCACTCCAATGACAAACTAATCATTATATCATTTTCAAATTATGAATTTATTACTGAATACCTCATTAGCATACAATGGACATTCTGATTGCTGAAATTGTAGAGGAAATGAAGTCAGGTTATTCCTCGCGTCAACTAACAAAGGACATTACCATAGCGTGGTTGCATTATCAGTATAAAATACACCTTTCTAAAAATAAATTTAAATTGATGCTTAGTATAAATTTACCAATTATTAATTTACTCCTTTCTTGATGAATGTAAAATAGCTTTCATTCAGTTGCACTGTTTTTAAATATAAAAAAAACTGTTTATAGAGAAAACCATCCATTTACCATAGTTTATTTTAGTCCCACATGCTGTGGGTTAATAGTTTTGGAGCATCCCGGATCTTTGCATGGTAAAGGAAGGCTCTCAGAATTATTTTTGAGATTCCAGATAGGGTTAGTTGCAAAACATTTTTTGTTGAAAATATAGTCGTGGCGCTTCCTAATATTTTTATTTATTACAATCCAGTTTCTGTTGAAAATCTAAATAAATTTGTTTCATGCAACTCAATATATGGGTATACTTTAGATACTTTATTTGAAACACCGACGCACTCTCTGGTGTGTATTTTAAGGTGAGTGTGACTGAAAGGGTGAGTGTGATGATTGTATCACCAGACAATCAAAAGACATATACTCCTAAAGCCGGGCTAACAAAATTTATCAAAAGTTAAAAATTTTTGCAAATTAACTTTTTAATAAACTGCCAATATATTTTAGAACTCAGGGAAACATTGAATCATATTCGTCAAAATTATCAGATTGGCTTTTATGTCGTGCTTTTTTACTCAGTAGAGCAGTTTTCGGAAAATGAAGATTTTTCAACAATTAAATTTGATGTCAAGCAGTCTTGACAATTCCGTATTCTTGTAATTTAAATTTTATTATTATGAACATATTTTTTAACAATTCCTAGCAGACCTGTGTAACCAATTAAATTTAAAAATTTAAATTTTATTATTACTGATGTTTTATCGATTTAAGATTCTTTTAGTTTCATCTTATTTTATAATTTATGTATTTTTTATTGTAAATGAGAAATGTAAAAATGATCTTGTCTGTTGTAATTTATGTATTACTAAATGACAAAAAGAATTATTATTAATTATTATCATTATTATTATTATAAACGCTTATAAAGCAATTGCTGCAAAGCTTTTGGGTTCCAAAATATAACTTTACCAAAGGACGTTAAACGTTGTATAATTCTAAACAGATGTCATAATAATCAGTATTAGTAAACAGGTAATATAATATTACCTCATTTCTAGAAATATAATAATTATAATACTATTATATAATTTAAAAATCATTTTTAAGATATTTATGTGGTTATTTTCACTAAATTAATTGTATGAAAGATTAACCATTAAAATAGATCATATCCATCAAACCCAAACGACATCTCTTCATGCCTACTATTTATTGGAAAAAGCATTACAAATTAATTGTACTCCTTAAGATAAATAAGAGTTTTAATTGAAGTGAGTTTATATAAATGTTTCGAATAATGAAAAATGTTTAAAATTGCCTTTAAAACTTGTAGACAAATTGATAAAAACATTGAATTAAAATGCAATATATGACTTTATTGTCATTATAGTTTTATCATTCTACTAACACTGTGTTTGGATCTGCAGATTCTAATAGTCTCTTAGATACACAGGTTTCAACATCCAACATCGACCTCGCCATCTGTCTGCCTGTTTGTTGTTTCCACACTCACGAGGAGAATGTAATATATGTCGATTTGAGTCCCTAACTCACTATTTGCCGTATTTTTCATTCTTGTTTGTATTCCCATTTTTTTGTTATTATTTTACAACTTGATGTATATTTAGATATTCTAAATATATTATTTTATTGAGAGAAAAAGAATCCAATTATATGTCTATGTTGTATGCACAAAAAATATTTTATGCAGAGGGATGAAAATAAAATGCTTCTCTTAGATAATTATTACCCCTTAAAACATGCGCGAGGCAATAATTTTAATTCTTTTTAATGTTGTTTTGGTATTACCAGCAGGCTTTCTCCCTGTAAAACTCACATAATTACAAATGAAAGTTTATCAATCTATCAATTAAAATTTTTAATTTTTTTTTTTTTTTTTGTTAAATAAAGGAGTATTATAGAAAAAGTATCATAAATCTTTAAAACTGTCTTTAATTTAACGACAATTTATTTCAAAGGATTTGATTTTTTCTTTGTTTGTACAAAATCGTTCAATAAATAAATTTTATTATGCTAAATTTTTAAAAACACGGAAAAAACACTTTTAACGAATATTCGATTGAAACACTCATTACAGTTAATAAAAAATAGAAAACAGTTTTGATTTAATATAAAATCATCCATCAAATTGAAAAAAATTGGAATTTGGTGGAAGCGAAGTAACCACCACATCAGTTAATTGCCACAGACTTTTAGTGCTGTGCTATTTCTTTCAAATAGTAATACGAAATATCAGTATGTACCAACTTTCTAAACACGGAATAATGTTTGAAAAAAAAACTAATTAATTAAATACAATAAAGTTTCAAAGCAAATGCTGATTTTTTTTCTAACAAAACTATTTATTGGCTCTAAAGGGGGCTTCAACATCCTTAAATTATTGTACATCTAAACAAATTCAACATTTTAAAGATATGCTTATTTGTAAAAAATTAATTAAGTGTAATATCTATTTCGACTCAAACTTTATAATCTTCCTTAATTAAGCTTTTATTAATAACTTAAATAAGTATTTAACCCATTACAATTTAAAAAGAAACAATAAAGAGGTATATTATTAAAGGTAAACAGTCCAATTGCATAAAGTAAAGTTTATGATATAGGTATCCCTTTGTAATAAGGTTCTAGACCAATGAGAGCTCGGTATTTGACCAACTTAATAGAAAGTATGCAAATTGCACAACAGCGGATTTTTTCACTACAATTCATTGTTTTTTATGTGCCTAACCTCATACGTCCAGTGAGTGTTGAGTTTAATTCAACTCTGCAGAAAATTGATTCAAAAGCAAAGCTGTGTAATTACTTTTTTGTGCTGTTATTTTAAGTAAGCTGAAAATGTATTTCATTCCTATAAATAGAGTGTTCTTGGTTCCTAACTTTTATCTAACGGGTGGCTTAACGGCATTCTTGCAACAGATGTATACACTCTACAAACACACGTGCAAAAACAAATTGTTTAAAAGGAAGTTTTCCCTGTTTTGCTCTCTGACATTATATATATATATATATATATATATATATATATATATATATATATATATATATATATATATATATATATATATATAATATTATTCTAAATTTGTATCTCTCAAGCATGAATTATTGCAAAATATATAAATGTAGAGGTCCAAAATAACCAAATTAAATAAAACTAAATTTACGTTTAGTTTGGTGTAGACAGTCTATTTGTAGCCAGATGTGTTTTTAAGTTAGTACTAGCGACGATTTAATATCTGCGTTTAAAGTTTATTGTAACAAATATATCCTATAACAAAGGGTTCTGGAGTAAATTACTCTTACAAACGTGGGAGTTCCGCTTTAATCAAAACTTTTGTGGTGAGCGACAAACAAACCTCACTTCCTATGTGGCGATTCTGTTGCTGTAAGTTAAAGCCTTCTTTGGTATCGTACATTAACTTTGATTTTGTTTAATTGTAACTTGATAACTCTAACACTTAATTAGTAATTATTTAAATATCGGTGTTTATTTTTAAATATAATACAATTATTAGGTTTTTTAGTCCACGCGGGATTCTATTACACCACTTTGTTATAAAATATAGAAAGTTTGTTATAATGTGTCTGAAATAAATGAGGTCAATAAATAGTGGGTAAATAACAGGCTCTGCTATTTGTTAATCTTAGGGCGTTATTCTTATAGAAATTTGAGTGATTCATTTAGCTAAGTCATTTAGCACCCTGAATTTTCATTAATCGTCAAAGGTTCAATGAACGGGTCGTAAATTAATTGTCTTTTTAATACACTGAACTTGTAGAACTATTAAATGTTCACTAAAAACTATAACTAATGGTACTTTTTGGCTAAGTAATGCTATTTGATAAGGCATTATAATAATAAGTAGGAAGGCTGAGGTGTGTTATAAATATTTTTTACGGTCGATAAAATATTAAATTTTTTTCAATAATGTAGCTCCTAAGTAAAGTTTTTATACATAATAATAGTTGAATACATTGTTTTTAGTACTTTTGGTCATAAAACAATACGCAAAAGCTATCTATTAAATTCCGTTAGAAATCGCTGAGCACACAGCTTTGATGAGATGGCATTATTTTCTGCTTTATCCTAAGGGAACCGCTTTAAACAATAAAACCAATCTTTCATAACCTTTTATGGCTCAAGGCATCCTCAGCATTGCTGCTGACGCAAGTGGTCACCTGGCCCAATGACAAATGGGATTTTGATCTCCGTTCGATATGTCATATTTTGGATAAAATTTTTTGTAATATAACAAAATAACTAATATATGAGTTGGTGCCCGTCGATATTCGATGGGTTCAACTCCAGTCGTGGTGACTGGAGTGCAAGGCATAACGTGTGAAATATGTATTTAATGTAATTTTTAAAAATGCTATTTCCTTAAAATTAATCAACTGTTATACATAATTCCAGAACTTTAAACAATTCAACAATAAAAACCTATTTATTTTTTATCCACCAACTATCAAATTGAGTAGTAGTATAACACTGTCTGATTTTTTTCATTAAAAGAATAATATATTATAAGTACATACGTTTTAGGTACGGGCCGTAATACAACACTTACTTCTTGAGCGTTTGCTCTTCTACTGAATTTAGCCAAATAGCTCCATGTGTTTAGAATCAGATAATAGAAAGGTTGTAAATAAAAATTCATACAAGGGTTTTGAAATTTAGATTTTTGTCATGTAAGGGAGTAAGATAAAGTTAAAGTAATTAACACCTGCTAATATAGAAAACTTATCCTTTATTTCATACAGACTGAATGTAAATCGGTCAAGTGGAAGTCTCAGACAAACTGTCTATAGGACCGATGTTTACATTTTCAATGTGTTAAATCTCTACAAGAAAAGTTTTTTTTTCATTTTAAAATTAAGTACCGGGGAGCCGAGCTTCGCTCTATAATTATGTTGTAAAATGTTACAAAATGTTTAAAGTTACATTTAAGTTTATTAAATGAGGGTGAGATGTCAGAGCACGCCTTCAGTCTTCCCTTTTCTATAGGTCTTTTTTTACTTCCTCCTCGAGAATTTTGGGGTGAGAGAAAAGTTGTATTTTTAAAAACGAAAGCTTTGTGTGTCTTGAATAGGCGCAAAGACTACTGGACCGATTGACCTGAGGTTTTGTAAAACTATACCATACTGGATTATTTTGTTATTTTTGGTAATTTTACTTTTGCAAAATTATTAGACCATCTCTTTCCATTAAACCAATCTAAAGCATCTATTCTTATTTAATACGCTAAGGTTTTTTGTGCTGAGAACTCCTACAATTTTTAACCGATATTCAAGTTTTTGGTGTTGGATAGGGCTTGTTCTGTTGTTGTTTCTGCTAAAAATCGATGAAAATCAGACATAAAATAAGGGCGCTTTAAATAAATTAAATTTGAGATTTTCACATTAGAATAACATTGGGTTTGGGTTGAACATTTTAAACATCTGTTAATGTATAGCTGTAAACACGTGTAGTTTTTTGTGATTACTGATATTCACAATATTGGATTAGTCGGTTGTCGTTAATTTAGAACTAAAGTTTACTTTTGTATTGTATCGAAATAAATTGCTCGATTCCGAGCAACAAGTAGACTAGTAATTCGTAAATAAAAATTACTTGTGGCGTTCTTACACCATTTACCACTTACCATCGAAGTCATCTCTGCAGCCCTTAAGAGAGAGAGAGTCGTCAATTCTTGCATGAATGTGTTTGTGTGTGTGTGTCATGCGTGGGGCATTTTATTTTTTATGGGAGTGTTCTTCTATGAATTCACTTAGTTTGTAGTAAGGTCTTTCCAATAGATATTTTTTAGTTGCTTTTTAAACATGGAGGCCTTATTAATTTCTTTGAGACTATTTGGCAACAAATTAAACATTATTACCCCCATGTAATTAGGTGTTTTGCTGGTTTTGGTTAACCTATGGTGGTTTAAGTTAAGATTAGTTTGATTTCTCAAACTAAGATTGTGACAATTTATTCTTAGTTGAGGGGGATTGTATTTAATGTAAACTATTATTTCAAAGAGGAATAAGGAAATGACGCTTAGGATGCGGTTGAGAATGAAGGAAGGTTTGCAATGTTCTTGAGGTCCAACTTGTTCCATGATTCTGATTGCCTTCTTTTGTTGAATGAGGATTTTTTTAACATCTGTTTCACCCCAAACGATTATTCCATTCCAGACGTGAGAAGGAAAAAGCGCTTGATACGCAGTTTTAGTTATGCACTTGTTTGTTAATGTTCTGATTCGTTTGAGAGCGTAAAGCACTTGAGATAATTATTTCTTTTGTAGTTTGTCAATGTGAGGCTTCCAGGTTAAATTATTTTCAACTATTAGTCCTATAAATTTTGTAGTGGATTGATCTGGAGCATTATTGGTTTGACGGCAATTTTTAGCAGGTAAGAAGTCCGATGTTACAGTTTTTTCTCGGTTTATTTTCAGTCTCAGGTAGTTGCAGGCAGTTTCGGATGATTGTAGGAGAAGGTCTACTGCTTGTTCATGGGAGTTAGGATTGGCTTTATCATTGGGAGATATAACTGTCGTGTCATCAGCGAACATAATACATTTTGGCTAGTCTGTGAGGTGGTTAGGAAAGGAATTTATGTGTATGAGAAAAAGCAGTGGGCCGAGGATGGATCCTTGGGGAATTCCTTGCGTAGTGTTCTGGAGTGACGATCTTACTTTGACTTCATAGTTGTTGTTGAGGTGTTCTATTTCCACTATTTGCTTCCGGTTTGTGAGATAGTTTTTCAGTCAAAGTAGTGCATTGCCTGAGATATTAAGTTGAAGGAGTTTGCTAATAAGGGTTAGATCGGTCCAGGCTATCAAAGGCTTTTTCTGTGTCTATGAAGATTCTGGTAGCTTGCTTCATTTCCTCCCAAACTCCCGAGATGTCTTGATAAAGTTGGGCCAGGGCTGTTGATGTTGATTTTCCTTTTCGGAACCCATGTTGCAAACCTAATATTAGACAGTTCTCTTCTAGATATTTGATTAATTGGTTGTGGATTGTTTTTTTAATGTATTTGGATAAAGTGGGCAGCACTGATACGGGTTGGTAAATTGATGCTTTGGAGTTTTCTCCTTTTTTGCATTTAGGGTAAACTAATTCTATTTTGGCTGCTTCAGGAATTTCATTTTGTTCTATGGAGGAGTTAATAATGTTTAATATGGGCAAAATTATTAATGTTTGACAATAACTGATTATTTTGTTGGATATTTGGTCGATTCCTTCAGAGTTTTTGGGTTTGAAGCTCTTAAACATATCTTGAAGATCTTTGATGCTGACTTTGTTAAACTGGGTCAGGCCTTAGAGTTTAAGCCTTACTTTCCCATAAGGATTTCTCTGCCTATTCGTTTGTGTATAGGCCTACATGGACGCTACTTACATTTTTTAACATTTTTTTTAATGATCAGAATGTCAATTTTTTACAGACGATTTTGTCCTAAGTCCACAATGTACCTCGCTAAATGATGTCAATGATGTTGTTGTTTCTAAGTCAACCCTTATTACTGAGTGTTGCAGTACAAAGAAACCCTACATGAATGCTGAGAAAATAACTACCCAAGAATAGTTATTTTCCATCCGGAACGGTCTAGCGCTTGTACTTCGCGAGATAATTTCCAACCACAAACCCCACTACAAAACTTTCTCGTTTAATATAATAGGATTAAATGGCGCCGCGGCCGATGAGTGAAAACTATCAATTACTTATATCCTGACGTTTTGCTACATGGAAATTTGGTAACCCTATTCACAACAAAATCTTCTACAAGTGCCTAAGTTTGTTCAACTTATGGTTGAATAAATAATTAAGATTTGGATCGTACCTTCACTATAATTGGCCAACTAAGACAATTGAATGTTTTTTTTTTTTTTTTTTATGCATGAAGTATACAGAACCAACGCTGACTACAAACAGCTAAACGACATAAACATATTTAAAGTGATTTTATTTTAGTTTTAGTTCTTTTTACTTTATATACTTACTTTTAGTTATAAATAGATATGGCTGATGAGTGTCGGTCGCGTTTTTTTTTTTTTTTTTTTATTTTTTTATGCTACTATTAATAAGTTACCTTCACTCAAATATTAAGATAGTATGATTTTTACTTTTTAAAACTTTTTTTTCACAAATATACTATATATCTTTGTGATTCGGAGGAGATTGGTTGAGGCTAATGAGTTTCCTAAAATGTTATCGTGCAATTAAAATATACCATTTAAATTTCTACGGTGAGGCATAGGCATTCAGCTGTGGTCTAACTCTTAATGCTTGAATAATTTGTAATATCAACTAATTATGGGCATCGGCCCCGCTAAGATACTGGTGGCTAAGCCACTATAATACTTAAGACCTAGGTCACCATGGAAGTGATGGCAAACTGTTCACACAAAAATAATGTTGTTAAAGAGTTGTTAAAGTGAACGAAATTTCTCTGTAAATAAAAACTTTTATCAGTATCTTAACGGAATCGCTTGATTTCAAGCATTGGGAAAACTTGTTAACTATAATGAATGAATTTGCAAACATTCAAGCAGGATGGTACACAGGCTGGACAGTAATAAATAGTTATACAAAAGTTATCCAATACAAACCATAAGCTTTGCAATCGTTTGAAGGTCACCGACAATGAATAACTACGCCTACCAACCATAACCAGACTGGCATTATTGTGCGATAATTAAACTGTGATTAAATTGTTGGTCATCGTTGAAAGTTTTGATGGTTTTGGGTAGACATGCTTTAGTTTGTAATGACTGAACCAAAAATTGTTCAAGATTGAACAAGATTGTTGTGGTTTCATAGTTTTGGCTTTAAACAGGGCAATGGTTGTGTTTCCTTAATTAATTGTTTGTATATAGTACAGTAATAAAGCAATAACCTCTTTCGGTAAACATTCGAAATAAAAATTATTAATTTATGATTTAAATCAAAGTGTCTTATATTTTTTAGCTTACACGAATGTGCGGACTTTTGTCTATAGTCCAAAGTCCGCACATAGACTTAGCGGACTAAGTCCACAAAGTCCAATTCAAAGTCCAAGTTTGTATAACTATTACCAACCTAATCATATGATTAAGGAGATAATTTTCAAATTTGCATTGTTCAACGTTCAATTTAAGTATATTTTTATTAGTGGCTTAAATAAATTGTTTATAAAAATATTTCATATTTTATTTGGATTATTAGATAAGTCAATGTGACCTAAGTCCTGTTTAAAATTAAAACAATATGTGTGAATCAAAAATCGAATGAAAGTGATAACAAAATAATATTGTTCATAAAATGATAATGCTACAGGCAATACTGATCAAATAATGATTGCCCACGACTTAATTTGAATAATTTAAGCAACCCAAACATTTTAGTATTCCTAAATTAATTTATTATCATATCATAATTACGGTATCAAATTTTGTTTAAAATATTATTTGTTTAAAATAATTTTGTATAAGCAGAAGCATTTTATACTTCCATTTTACCAAAAACATGGCAGAACAAAAAATAAGTCAATGGGCTAATTTAAATAAATTAAATATTTTTAAAAACAATGTTTATACGGGTTTTATTAAATACATGCATTACTTAAATATCTCATGTAGATTTACATTTGTTTTAGAGTTATACTAATATGTAAAGAATGAACTAACACTGTGATGTACTACAATTAACCGTAAAATGTAAAATGGTAAAAAATCTTATCTTTGATCATACATACATTGTAGGTTTCGGTGAAGTTATTGTTGATGGAAGCGGTAAAATTGTGGTTTACTAATATTGTATTATGCACTTGTAATCAACAAGATAAACGCGTACATTGTTCGATCTAGAAGCCAAAACAATGTTATGTTCGGTCATTGAAAACCGCATTGTGTGGTACAACCACAAACTAGCCAAAGCATCAATGATGACCAACCGCTAATCATCGCCCATAAGAATGCCGTCAGTAATTATTGGCTGGTTTGGCAATTATTGGCAACCCATTGGCGTTCCGCTTGAATGACAGATGACCTCATTGGTTTTTTTACTAACTAAAATTGCATGGCGTTCACATGATCACTAAAACTTTTAGTCATGAAATAATTTTTTATGCATATTTTGAATGAATGTATTTGATTCTATCATTACAACACCGGCACACGGGTGATGGCTATGACTGTGATAAATCTTATGATAGGTCCAATAAAATTAGTTTTTTAAAGTCCAATTGATTGAATTCTGAATTCAATATTTTAAATTAAAAAATTGTCACAGGAACTCCGGCTCAAGACGATGAATTTTTCTCAAAGGTCACTGTCCTCACATTACAGGTCATAGGGGTCAACGGCTTGGCATATATTCAGTTCATATATCACTATGTTGATGGTTTAAGATACAAGCTCGATGACCTCTGGGTGTCTTACTTCGTTAGTATACTACTGACATGCCGACTGAGACAAACTTTATTCTTTACATCTCGACCAGTTAATGGGGATGTATTAATTATTATATTTTTATGTGTTACTAAGAGGTCACATAAAATTCTTAAAATAGCGTAGGGGACGACTCATCACAGTGACAAATCAATTAAAGTCGTATACAGTCAGTCTGATAGGTAGAATATCTTTTTATGTTTCCCCCTTAAGGAAGAATCAAATCGATAATAGTCTGCAGGTACGTATATCCCTTCTGGCCACCTAGTAGATTTATACTCAAATGTAGTGTCATGTATTGAAAGAATTATGTCTCCCCGAGTGTTTTGCAAAAAAAAAATATATATATATATATACACATATATTTTCATATTACATATTACATTTATTTATTTATTACATATTACATATTACATATATTTGGTTATTACATATTTTTGGACATATTACAGTTGTAATATGTCCGAAACTGATTGGATTTCATCATCTCCTAGTAGAACCAATAGTAGGTACCGGCCAAGGATATTTATTTGTATGACTGAGATGTTTCTGCTCTACCATGTCAATGGCATCCATAACTAACGGTGTGTAATATTGTATTTGGTTTTTCTTTGGAACCTGTTTCGGTTGTTTTAGGATGCCCCGATAAATTTCTTTCGTAACATGTCAACTACCTTTCTTTTAATTTCCCATAGCTATACCTGTGAACTCTGGCGTGAATTTCGGGCTCAACTTCTGGGGTTGCTGGATTCTAAATCTACGAAATGAATTTTAAACACCTTTTTGTCATGTAATTCTGACGTGTCAGTTGTTGTTTTGTATTAGCAAAGGGCCAGATCCTGCCCTCAAAGTAATTCTAAGGATAGTCCTAAGGGAATATACTGACTTCTTAGCTACCATTAGCACGCTATGCAACAAATCATTCAAGGCTTGCACTTTTACAGATGTTTTATAATTGGGCTATATTTTGTCGATTTATGAAAATAGAAATATAAAGTACTGTAATGTAGGCTACTATAGGCCAATAACAATCTTAAATATTTTGGCAAAAGTTTTGAAAACTTGATGATACTTACGTTTATGTCCATGTCAATGATCTAACATTGTCAATATGGATTTACGTCAGGCATATCACCTTCAATTACATCCCATTTTATCAGAGTAACATAATTGATGTCTCTATTTGTATATCTCAAGTGGTTATTTAATAGAGTCTCTCAATGTAAACGTACTAGCCCCCTTACATTGTAAGGCTTATGGCGTCTGTGTCTCTGTTCTCAACTGGATTTCTTCCTACCTAGACAACAAAATCTTTTAAATATATGTAAGACAACTATATTTATGGAATTTATTGCAATATCAGTCGCTTTTCAAGGTTCTCATCTAGGGCTAGTTCCTTTAATAACTTAGTTCAGCATCATGACTTCTATGCTCACGGCCTCGACTTCTTTGCAGAATTTCCTCGATGCTCAGTAAACTTAAACGATTATTTGTAGTCATAGTAATATCAGTCACAAACTTTGTCCACTCCGCTCACTCGCTCATCATAATTGAATTTTTTACTCTATGGAACATAGAGAATAAAATTCGTTTAGAGCGACTTTAAATTTCTCTTAGGCGAATTTTTGACCCCCAAAAGGCTTTTTTATTACTGATTTGATTTCAATGAAATTCTCAAGTTAGATTTTATGTATTTTAAACTAGGTAATAAACTATAATCGGGCAATTATTTTCAAGTATTAAAAAAGTTTATTTTCCGGAATTTTTGACAGAACTTTAGTTGTTTAGGCTACATGATTAGACTTATGTATGATCAGTTTATATTCCCCCATCCATCGCAGCTGAGTTGTCGTTGTGTATGCTGAAAACAATATAACCTCAACCTCTTCAGATTTGTTTACATCTGCTCGCCGTTATGTTACGTTTTTAAATAAAATTTAATTGATATTTTGACAGACCTATTTATTTGTTAAATTAAGTAGGCTAGATCAACACTGATATATATTTGTTGAAGTTATAAATTATTCCAAAAGATAGGCATGTTGATGTGGAATTAATGAATTGCTGTCGTACGGAATTATGCGATTAACTAATTTATGTGGTACATCTAATATTTGGAAAAAGATTTAAATGGAACAAGTAATAATGAGAAAGTGTTGTGCCATTGTATCCTATGTCTCAGGTAACAAAATATACGTTATGTGTTAAGTAAGTTTATAAATTCTTCATACCGTACTTGGTTTTTTTATTCATTTGCAATCATGTGGTAATTGAATTTTTACAATCAATTTTATTTTTTATAATGAATTTTAAGTAGTTACTTGTATTGATTTTGTTTTTTCTCTATAATCTACTTTTAATGGTAGGCCTATAAGCTTATTTGTTTTGTACCAAATGTACCAAAATGATGTTATCTAACGTATGGAATAATAACTTAAGCTTCTTGATTCCTGATTTGAGGTCTTAGTCAAAATCATTGTTTGTATGTATTTATTTATAGGCCTAGGATGCATTTACAAATTATCTATGTGTTTGGAATAAAATTACTTCTGGTCAATCTCGGTTACCGGTATGTTGGAATTTCTTATTACCTGTATACATATAGGCCTAAGCCTACTTGAATTATTCCAGAAATTAGTCCAGGTACTATTCAATGACAAATTGTGCCGACTATGAACAAGGTTTTATCCCTCCAAAAATGGGATGTTGGTATTTCGTACTATTATTCTCTAAGTTACTTCTTTTGTCCAAGATTATTGTGTGCAGTTTCATACGGGTACAATACTATCGAATGCAAATATTGATCAATCCGATTGACATAAGTAGTGTGTTTTTGCGGTTGCTGGCTCAGTTCAATGACCTCTGAGGAATGTGATGACGTCATCGCCAAGGTCAACGACCCCGATGACGTCATCGATGACGTAATCGATGACGTCATCGATGATGACGCAATCGATGACGTCATACCCATGACGTCATCAAAATGACGTCATCGATGACGTAATTGATGACGTCACCATCGATGACGTCATTTCCGTGACGTCAAACCCATGACGTTACAGAAATGACACGCTGATGACGTCATCATCCATTACATCATCAAAATGACGTCACTGACACTGTTAAGGTCAAGGTCACGCCGAAACTCAAAATTTTTTGGCACTTTTGCCGTTTCTCGCACTACGCTCCGAGTTTCAGTCAGAGTCCACGTGACCTTGACGACTTGGAGCGAATTTGCGATGAGAAACAGCAAAAAGTGCCAAGTCAAACTCGAGTTTGCGACATGACCTTGCTTAAACCGTCATCCACTAGTCCTCAGAGGCCATTGAACAAGCACAACATCCGCAATTTCATATTACTGTGACCTTGAACACTTAACAACTACAGAGCGCCGACACCGATGCGCACCCCACGACAGCCACCGAGTGACTGACTGTCAGGCTCCGTGTACTCTAGGTATATGGGGAAGTGGAGGGGGAAATCTCAAGGTCACCCAAATGGAGTTTTAAAAAAGTAAAAGAGTAGAAAGACTACTCTTGTGCTTCCTGGGCGACTTCATCAATTTCTAACGGACCTGTAAACCAATCCGATCTGTAGCGGCAGGAGTCCAGAAAACAGGTGCACCACCCATCAGGTTGTCCGTAGCACTTCCGACAATTGGTAAGATTGGAGAAGTGAAACTTAATACACCGCTGCGGACAACAAGTATAAAAGTATTTGGATTTGTAGATTTTGAAAGTTTGTAGTACAGGTGGTGGCAGCTGTTGGTTCTTGCATCTACACCTGCAACATCCGAAGCATTCGCATTGCCGGCAGGCCAGCCCATCCACGTGCCACTTTGGTAAGAGGAAACACTTATCCTCACAGCAATAGGTTGTCCCCGTCTCTTCCTCCCAACGCTTCTTTGCACAATACGTGACGCCTTGTATCTCCAAACACCTATGCTCGCAACATGAGACACGCTTAGTTTCCATACTTGATGTTGCTTCGGCGAGGGAGCAAGATGAAGTGATGCCGTGGTCAGCGTGAATGGAGCTTATATAAACTAAGGTGAGTGGAGGGGGAAAGGTCAAGGCCATCCAAATGGAGTTTTAAAAAAAGTCAAAGAGTAGAAAGACTACTCTTGTGAGTCTATAGCGATTTCATTGATAGTGAGTGCTTCGGTATGCCAAGTTGATCTGTACTGGCATGCTCCTAAATAATGTTTGCAAAAACCTGCAAAATGATTGTTGCACATTTTGCAGCCAGTTAGCTGTCTTAGTGTGAATTCAATGCAACGTTCAGGGCAACAAGTGTACTTATGCCCTCTCATCTGGTACACATGGAATGTCTTCAACTCTGGTTTCGGCTTCTTCCAAGACTTGCACTTGCACATGCACTGACCAAAAGCTTCACATTTTCTACACGCCAGGCCATCCACCACATCAATGTCATTTGGCCATGAAAAACATTTCTGTTCGCAACAGTAGTTGAGTTGACTCTCCATGTTGCTGTAGTGAAGGCGCGCGATGAAATGATGCTGCAGTCAGTGAGAGTGCACTTTAAATAAACTCAGTGGAGGGGGAAAGGTCAAGGCCATCCAAACGGAGTTTTAAAAAAAGATAACTAGTCGTCCTCCTCCTCCTCGTCCGTTGTACTTGGAGAGCTGTCAGACGAAGAGCCCCGTGCAGGTGCTCCCCAGATGAAAAACAAATCAATTTTAAAACGAAGACCAGGATCTTGCATCATCAATTCCCTTTAATTTGTCACATACTAAGTCGACCTTGTGTAAGGTGTCAACAACAAGCTTCCAATTTGTTGGCTCAATATAACTTGTAGTAGAGTCCGCCTCGCTGATAACCACATCCTCCAGCCGTATTGGAGTGTAAAGATGTGTAAAGTTCTTTGGCTGAAGCTGAGGCTCAGGCTGGCTTGAAGTGGAAGGTGAGTGTGGACCCCTGTCGCATCGAAATCCATAGTCATTCTACATTCAATGTTGGGGTTTTCGTTTAATACATACACCAATTTCTCATGCAACATATCCACTTCTGCCGAGTCTTGCAAATGAACATTCCAGAAAATGGCCATTCTTCATCCGTAGTGGAGTCAACTCGAGAAAGAGTGCTGTCCGCCATGATAGCTAAGCAAGGAATGATGTGAGCTACAGACTGTGGTAACAGTATTGAAAAGTAGAGGGGGTAAACCAAAAGTACGTGGAGGGGGTATTTTCAAGGTCATTTAATTTGGGTTTTAAAAAAAAGGAAATAGTGGAGGGGGGAATTCTCAAGGTCATCCAATTTAGGTTTTAAAAAAAAAGGAATGAAGCTTACTCCTCTTCATCGCCTCGTTGTCCCCTGCATCTTCATCAGCCTCATCTTCATCGACGTCAGACTCGCCGTAAGGGTAGATCGGGACATGGGCGAATATTGTGGAGATTGTTGACCGTTGTTGTCGTCCCCTTGCATTCTAACTTGGGACCAATCATAATTTAAATTCATTTGTATTATGATCCCAGGGTTGTCCCGCAGTATTTCCTTCATACGTTCGCAAATCGACTCCAAATAGTGTACACTATCGATCGACAGTGTCCCAACCCGTACTTGTACCGACATCAGTAGTGGAGTCAGCTTGGCTGATGGTGTTGTCTGCCATGGTTGCTTGTCGGACAAGGAATGACGGTTGATGTGATGCTCATGCAGGAACATGGTGAAGTGGTGGGGGGCGTGGTGTAGTAGTGGGGGAAGTTTCAAGGTCATCCAAACGGAGTTTTAAAAAAAAGGAAAACCTACAAAGTAACATTAAAACTTTCCAATTGATGGTGGCGGGCGTTTTCTTCCGCAACCTTGCCGACACATGTGACTATGCCATACAGTATGAAAAGTACAACCATAATAAGGCCGAACAATAAAAGATAGCCGTTGACTATCATGATATTTTCTGAGTGGATCTGCTTTCTTCTTATCGCCCTCTCCTGCATCCTCTTCTCCAACTCGTGGACGAAGTCACAACATGCGTGAGGACATCTTTCATCTGTTGGTAGGTTTGCCATTGTTGATGTTGTCGGTGTGGCTGTTGAAGATGGAATGAGGTTTCCAATTGCGATGTGCCATGTACACCAATAGTCAAGTGGTGGGGGTAACAAAGCAGTGGAGGGGGAAGTTTCAAGGTCATCCAAATTGTGTTTTAAAAAAACCTATCTTGTTACTGAGCTTATATGTCAGTAACAAGATAGGTGTTTTTGCTCTTTTACTTCTTTATATAATGAAAAAATATACATATTCTACAATGGTTAGGACAAGAAATACAACTGCTAGTCAGCTGAAGTAGTCCAAGTTGTCTGGCTCGGTCTTCATGGACGCTGGTGAGGAAGCCGTTGAGGAGTGTCCAGGCTCTTCCTTTGACTGCCGGGTGTTCCGTATATTGCAAGCGTAAACTTGCACATTTATACGGTAGCCTCGTGCCACCATCAGCTGCAACTCCTTGTATAAGTCGTTTAGCTCCTGCTGAGTCTTGATGCTCACCTCCTCGTAACTTGCGCAACTGACGTTGAGAGACATCCTGATGTTGCTAGGTTGGCTGCTGGAGTAGAAATGAAGCCGAGGCACAGCGTTTGGAGGTACATGGAAAAGTGGTGGGGGTAATGGTGGTGGGGGTATGGAAGATGCAATTAAACACTTCTAAACTTTTTCCATTGATACAAAGGGATGGAACAAATAGCACAGGTGTCCTTGTAGTTTTCAAATCTAAACATTGGTGCTAGAAATCCAAACTGTTTTCTACCACCTTCCTGTACGAACCGTCGAAGGTCTCTGACGGCAGCATTGCCACAAGGCCTACAAAACATTTCCCCGTCTTGGAACCTATACCAGGAGTATCCCGAATACCCTCTATTATCTTTCTTGTACTCCTCGATATCCTGCTTTACTGTTATAGGGATATTATCTCGTAAAGCCGTCTGGAATAAAGATGCGTCAGTTATAACTCGTTGTAAGCAAAGCTCGTACAAGGTGCTCATCGTTTGCTAGTTGGCAACAGACTGACCGTTCTTTGCATCCAAGCAGGTTTGAATCCTAGTGCGGTAGTGGGGGTAATTACGGTAGTGGGGGTAATTGTGAAATGCAAAGGTCAAAGGTCAAGGTCACCCGCGAAGTTTAAAAAAAAAAATGCAACATATCAATACGTGAAGTCTGTCACATATTGATATGTTGCATTTTTTTTTGTTTTTTATTTTTTTGTCTTTTATGATTCGTTTATTTATAAAACATTACAACAACAACATATGTACAACATTAAAACTTAAATCTAACACTGCTGCTTGTCAGCGATGTGGATGGTCAACTCTGTAGAATTGCTACCCGTGCAGCCGTGGGACACCAGGTATAGACACCCGGGTTGAATAGAGCGAAGATCCTCGTTTTGTAGAAGATGGACGAATCTCTTGGGCAGGTACACCTGGAACTTTGGTTCATCCCCCGGAGTAAACGGTGCCTCGCTGAGACTGCAGCAGATGGCCTCCCCAACTGTAGTCTCCATCTTCTTCATAGCATGGATTATGTAGTGCTTCTCGTCTTTTAGTTCCGAGCACTTCTTTACAGGTAATATTGTTGACTTGGAGTGAGCATTGAACTGCTCGACTAAAGTCTGAAGGAACTGGTGAGATGCCATGGTCAGGTTACAGATCGTCTTCTTGCTCGGAGATGTTGTCGTCTCGGAATCTCGAGTAATACTCATGCCAGGTCCCTGTCTGCTCCCCACTTATATACTCTCCGTTACCCCCACCACTCCCCACTTCCCCATTTTGAAGGTAAGAGGCGAGTTTATAGGCATTTTTCAAAGCGCAATGTCTATCTTTATCATGTTCTGGGCTTTTTGTACAAATACATATGGTTTCCAGCATGTATTGATAATTCTTATCCAATTCCACATCATTAACCGGAACATGAGTAAATCCTTCGATCCATCTTTTCTTTTCCAGCCCCTTTGTGTAAATATTGGTAAACTTGTCTGAAAAGTGATGCATAATATGATACAAGTCCGTGTAACTTGTAAAACCATCATACCAATCGATATGATGGAAGTGTTTTGAAATCCATCTGTTGGTAGTAGCGGCACTAGTTAAAGACGAATAAGAACATGGTGGTTTAAATAAAAACGAATAAGGAACACTTGTATTCATGTCCAAAAACACAAGTTCTTTTATAATGAATCTATCATCATTACCACGAAACGCTTGAAACTCAATAATACCAGGCTTGGACTTTACTTGTTCTTCTTCTCCCTTGTCCATTTTGAAGGTCACACGTCTGCTCATTACGAAGTCAGGAGGTCAACTGATTTCCACACCACGGTAGGTACTACTTTTATACCAGGCCGTACAGTTGTTGGCGCGTTGGTGTATATTTAACGTGGGCACCGTCCCCAATAGGCCTAACCCCACAAAATGTTGGTTATTGTTTTAAAAACTAACCATTGTCATTTAAGTTTCCATCTTTATATTTTCCTTGTTTTCATTTTCATCACTAACACTTGATTCTTCTCCTCCATCTTCCTCTTCTTCCTGTTTTACTGATTTCTTATGTAGTTGAGCGTACTTTTCCAATTGTCTCCACATCTGTACTTCATGAGGAACTCTATTAAATATAGAAGTATCCACAGGTCCGTATAATATAGGTGCGTCCGGTTGTTTGTCCAAAGTGTCTTCCAGATAATCTTTAATAATCGAACTTGAAAACACCAGTTGTCTCAAGTATCTTGTTATAGGTTCAGTAGCACAAGTTAAAATGAAAAACTCCTCTCGATTAAGTTGAATTTTGTTATCATGTCTTGTTGTGTCTCTAAACCGCAGCTGATGATCACCACGTTGTTTAATAATATCAATTTCCACATTTGAATCTAAAAGTCCTACTCTTGTCTTCCTTCCAAACATGTTACTACTTAAATAGCATTCTAGCAGATGCAAGTGTTTCATAAATGATTCCCAAGCACTGTCCGTAAACAAAATCATTTTGGGTCCATGAGTTAAAATTACAGTAGGGGAATAATCTGTAGATTTCATAACACCGATTAAAACACTTTTGTCCAAACTGGAAGAGATTGGGTAAAATATTCGCAAAAATACCTCACTCAATATGTTTGGAGAAATATTATCTTCAATATCCCTTTTTCTCTTTTGTATATTCTTTCTTCTTTTACCTTTTTCTTCAACATTATTACTGGCGTGAAGTTGTCCGCAAACGTTTTGTTCACCTCCTTCCTGGTGACCTTGAGGATCTAAAAACTCAGATATCTCCTTCTCAATATCTATCACATTTTCAGGTGTACCACTAGGAGAGGCCATATTGAATAAGATGCTACCCATACAACAGTAGGCAACAAACTGATGAGGAGCGGTCTGTACGCTCTGCTTTTATACTCGCGGAATGAAACAAAACCGGTTTTTACAGTACATTCTTAACAATTCCAGTTAAAGGTGTGTATGTTACAATTTTATCATGTAGAATTAAACAGTATGCAGTTGTATTAGCCGGTATAGCAGCGTTGAATTCCATTTCTATTTTTATATCCACACTTGATGATTTTACTGATTCATTTTGTTTAGAACAATCAATTACAACTATTGGGTAGGCATCGTAATATTTTGAAGGTGATAATAAAGGTGTATTTGCTTTACCGTAATATGAACTTTGGAATCTTGCGTACATATCGTACAATATACTGTATTTCTTCTTAGTGAATGACACATTTAAATTGTCGTATGGAAAGAATTGTGAATTTAAATAAACTTTAATATTTTTCAAGTCACAATGATCAAATTGTCCTGCATGTTTAGTGATGTCGTCTCTTCTACCTGTTTGTAAACCAAATATAATATACCTGGCTCGTTCTACATAATTTGATGTTTTAACAGTCCAAGTGTGTCGATCCGTAGTAGGTAAACTGGGATGCTCATGGAATTCCCAACTCCTAAATGGAATAACAATATCACGATCGGCTTTTAATTTTCTTAAAAGTAGCATTCTATGCTCGTCAGCTAATTTAACATGTGGAACTCTCCATACAATTTTGTCTAATTTTAATTTCCATTCTAGGTTTGCATCAGTCGTATTATCTGCAGCTTTAATAATGTCTTTATCGTTAGAAGACCTCAACAAAACTAACTCTTGTTTAACGTTTAATATTATTTTCCTATAATCTTCAGCAAAACCAAGCAACAAACGTAATGGAATATGAAAATCAAAATATCCATCTGAATTTGGAGTGTTCGTGTCAATTGTAGGTAATACCCATCCGGCAGGTTTAAGTAAATTGGTTTCATTGGGTGTTATAGATGTTAGTCCTTTTAAAGTTGTTGAAATACCTACTTTTTTAGTAGAATCAACTGTTACACCTGATATTTCATATCTAATTTCATCAAACAGGAAAGCCATAGGATTATTTATAAATGGAACTGTTGTACCAGCAGTAGTACCATCCTTTTTAGTAACTTGTCCTTCAATATACAAGTAACTTTCACATGGTAGTGTGTAAATGTCTTGATGTTGTATGGGAATACGAATTTCATCGTTATTGTTTAATTTCGATGAAGTGTAAGGGTTGTGGGTGTGATATTCTTTTTCCCATAGGGTTTCGTCGAATGTTGGACCCTGCGCTATATCCAGTATATCCATAATCGGTTAATTTTAATCCAACTCTCTCTAAGAAACGAATGTTCTCGCGTGTTAACTCCTCCACAGCTGAAGAGCTACTAATGCGGTTTCCCGTAGGTTGTTCACTTTTAAATGTTAAACCCATGGTTTTTGTATTAAAGTGTCGATTTTAAATGTAATCTAATCGTTATAGGCTCTTCTCTGAAGTCTACCAAGTTACCGTCTTGATCCAATACGCTCAACACGATGTCTGAAATGAAAGTGGTGTTCAACGGTAGATATACCAAGTTTTGTGGCTTTTCAACAATTTTAAATCCAGGTGGTACACTTGGGTAAAAAGTATGTATGATGTGGGTGTTAGCCCCATCCCTGTAAGCACCTTGTATAATGTTACAAGTTATGTCTATACTATTGACTTTTAATATTGTTACTGTTTTCTTACCGGAATGTGTTACATCTGGTTCTAATACAGGCCCATCGTTGGAAAATCCTAATAAATCACCAATTGAGTTTGGTTGAGTGAAATCTATATAATATTTGGAAGTAATTTCAGCTTTCATCGTATTATTATTACCTTTTAATGTTATATTGTCTTTTCCCATTTTAGTTTGCAAAAATTCATTTATATGATCAATTTCATAAGTACCTGTGGGTAACCTGCACTCTTGTAAGTCTGTAAATTTTCCACTGGCATCCTTTCCCTTATAATAATGCAATATGTTATTTTTACCTTCCGTAACATTGGGAATAGAGTTGTACGTTGTAAAATCCAATAGTGCCGCCTCCCAAAACCTTCCTTTTTGCAAGCGTAACGCTGGAAAAAGGATACTTCGTAAAGTGGACGATTTTCCTGTTAATGATACCGTATAGGAAGACATCTCAATAGTGACTGATACTTTTAGCTAGAAATTCCAAACATAAATGGCCGCATATTGAAGTATTATCAGGTTGTTCTCTTTTATAGTTATAATATATGTTTTTAGCAGATTTAAAGTAATTTTGAAGTTCTTTTGGTGGTGGCAAATTACCGAAACTATAAAAATAATATACATTGTTATTTAGTTTCTTATAACAAACCCAATGGGTGCCAGGCCCTTCAGTATTATCCAAATTTACAATTCCAGTCTCATTTTGCCACATTTTCTTTGGTAAACTGTCTTTCATAAACACACCGCGAAAAAATGGTATTTTTAAACAGGAAATATATTTAAATAATTCAATATTGGTTAATGCTTTATGTGGTATGACCAATTGATTTCTTTCATTTAATATGCACGATAAGGTCTTAGGTAAAGACCTGCCCCGTTTTTTACCATTGACCACACGGTGGGCTTCTTCCTGCCTTTTCTTGTAGATCGTCGTCTTCTTTTTATATTTCCTCCATGTTTTCTTGTGGTTGACCTCCTTTTTACTCTCCTTCTCCTCCTTCTTCCACCTCCTACCGCTGTTTTAGCCTTCATACCTGCTGTTACTGCTAAAGCTGCTGCTTTTTCTGCTATGCTAGCGTCACTTGATTTTACTCGTTGCCAAGCTATGTCCGCAAGCTTTTTGTCAGCTATTGATCTATTTTTTGAATCGGCAAACGTGGAATATGCGATATCGTGTTCTTTACAAGCCTGATCTAACTTGTTTATGCCAGGATCGCCTCTTTCCAGTCGTTTTTTCAATTTAGTTCCTGGTCCGCAATACTGATAACCTCCTGGTATATGAAATTCGTATGGTAATGCGTCTATTGCTCTATTTACTATGGATCCTACTGGAATTTGTTTTAAAGCTTTACTTAACAGAGAAACCGCTGTGGACGTGATCCCACCTCCTTTTCTTGCAGTGTCTCGATATGGACTGATGTATTTGAACGTCATTATTGTCCTTTTATAATGGCAATGTGCAACTCATGTGTTAACTCTATGACAGGTTGCACATAAATGAAGTCATTTATTGAGTTATTTACTTAAATATCAATATCACCCCAATCTGATGATCTAAACTGTTTCGTTTTAGGGTTAATAAAGTATTTATTATAAATTTCTCGTTTAATATACTCACCTCTCATGGATTCATCATAAGTATTATGACCTGATTTTCTTTGAAGAATATCTGGTGTAAAATGATTGTGTAAATCAAATATCGCATTACCTAAAACTTTTACAAGAAAATTAACAGTGACAGCATTATCTACATGTTCAGGGTCTTTAAGGTTTGTTATACGTTTATTATTACAATTATACACTTTACTATCCTTTAATGATGTTGTAATGGTCTGTCCTACAGTTGCAGCATCATTTGATTCTCTTCCTTGTGCCAAGTCTCTTATCACTCTATTATTACATGTAAACCATCTAAAATATCGATCTGGATCTAGATGTACGGTTTGTGATAAAGCAGCTGCATCATGTTTTTCATAACCCCATCCCATATTTGATAACTTTTTATCCATGCAATCCCAAGCATCATTTTTGTATGTTAATAAATTAAATTTTTCATTACCTTGAATAAATTCATCCCCTTGCTTCGATACTACTTGATCTTGTTTTACAAAAGAGGTTGTTTCTTGTTTTAAGGTTTCCATCATTTGACCCACTGTTGCACCATCTGATGGCGCCGAACCATCTTTAACATTTGCTAAACAATTATTAAAACAATCTATAACCCCTACATCACGTATGATGCAATGATCTTTAATATATTTTAGATTTACAGCATCGTTTTCAGTTTTTGGATAGCCTATATCATTAATAACAAATTTATAAAAAGAAAATCCATCTTTTGTCTTTTCAGGTATCAAAGAATGTAAATAGCGTCTATTTACGCTGTCTTTTGCATCTTTAGGGTCATCTACGTTGGATATACGTTTATTGTTAGCACTATACGTTTTCCCATTGAATTTTAACGTATTTTTTAATTCAGATGACAAATAACCTTTGTTTATTGCATCACCGTTTTGATTTGGTTTACTAACGTTGATGATTCTATGATCTTCTGCGTCATATGTGTTATTTTGTAGTCTTAATGTTGGCGATATCTTTTCCTTTAATATTTTTAAATTTATTGCATCGTTTTCATCCGTAGGATCTTTTATGTTTTTTAACCTTTTATTACTCATATCATAATCTCCATCAGGTGTTTGTGGTAAACCAGCACTTCTTTTTAAACTATTGGCATAATATAACCCATCCGAGGAGTAACGTCCGAACTTGTCAACACTCATGGTGCAACTGAATAGCATTTTAGGGGGTAACGCATTTTTATGAGATTACCCCACGGTTTCGGAGTTCATCCACTAAAGCCACCCATTCGTTTTCCAATCCAGTATGACCCGCTTCTTTAGCTTCATGTATTAGTTTCATTCTATCCACCAATTTATTGATATTATTGTAATAAATCACATTTGTGTTATATAGTTTCTTCATTAAACCTGTACCTGTAACAGACTTGTTTCTTTTTCTTGGTTCTGGAGCACTTATATCCAAAGTGGATGACACAAACCTTCGTTTTACAGGTTTTCTTGGTATTATTGGCATTGGTTGTCTTCTCGTTGTTGGTATTAACCTGGATACAAATTCTCTATATTTTAAAGACTTTGATCTAAAAACAGGTTGGTCAGCTGAATACTTCCTCCTGTATGCATTAGTTTGTTCCAAAATCTTTTTATATGCTTCCATGTCTTTTTCTTTAACTAACAATTCTAAAGGCTTATTTTCAAATAATAATTCAAATAATCCCCTTGTGCCCTTATATCTTTGATTACCAACAATAATATTATCATGTTCATCAATGTTTACCGGGCTATTACCAACCATTAAACCGTCTTCTGTTAGTCTTACCCCATAACTATGGTAGTTTTTATTAGGATTTGTTCCAGCTAACATTTTTATCATGTATTTCCTTCCTAAAGGTCCTTTGTTATGAATGTTTTCACCCAACAAGCTTATGTTTGACGGACCTTCCCTTGTCTCTTCTTCTTTTTCCTCTTCACTAGCAGTTGATACAACTTCATGTCCTCTTTTGGCTTTTACTTCATATAATTCTCTTATTCCACTATAGTCCGGTGATTCTAGCTCTCTTTCAGGTTCTCCACCGGTAAAACCACTATACGTAGAGGATTCCGGGTCTTCATCACTAAACTCTTCTGATTTTACATTTTCTCTTTCAAACTTCGTAATAGGTGCAATCGCATCTCCTTCCAATACAGGTTTAGCAAATTTTTTGTTTAATTGTTTCAAGGGTTCAGTAATAGGTTTAAAAGTAGATTCAAGGAATTTCTCCCTCTCGCTAATACCTAGTTTCAATGCTCTGTTTTTAGCCCGAATAGAATCACTAAGTGATTTTATTTCTTTTACTAATTTTTCTTGGTTAACCATGTTTGTAGCAAGACGTGTTGTACAACAATGAATGTGTTATACCGCGTTTAATGTATTAATATAAATTTATCAAATCCTATCCTGTATCGACCATTGTTTAGCGGTTGTTCCTTCATAATTGTTAGGAACCCATACTTTTCAGCCCAAGCCTTTCCACACAACTCTTTAAATCGTTCAAATGTCATATCCGCATTTACATGATCAAAATATATATGTTTTAGGTTGGTTTCGTCCTGTTTAAATACAATTAACATGTTTGCATTGTCTCTAATGAGTTGTTTAGGTATTTTGCTGTAAGTTTGGCCAATATAAATGCTATCTATGTTGTTATGTCGACCCATAGCAAAGTAATTCCTTATTGTGTTTTGGTTTTCACAAGATATTTTGAGCGGGGGATAGAGCACTAAGCAGCATCATTTACTACAAAGTGCTCTATCCCCCGCTCACATTCTTTTATAACTTCTTGTTTAAACTTTTTACAACGGTGAAACATCACCATCAGAGTCGGAATCATTTTCATCACGAAATAGGTAGCGGTGACAATACATAATTCTTCTGGCAACTAACATTCTATCCATTGGACGATGAGGAGTGTCTTGTTCTTCTTTTTCTTCAATTTCCAATTGGAATTCCATTTCCGACTCAGATGATGACTCTAATGTTTCGTAGGCGTGCAAGTCCACTTCATTGTCCGTTGAACCAGCTTCGTCAGAGTCCGTTTCAATATCCATTATCTCTTCCTCCTCCTCTTCTTGATCAACCGCAGGTAGTTGGTCCTCTACTTCTATAATTTCTAGAGGTATTACCTCCAGAATAGAGACAATTCTGTTGCGATGGAACACGGTGTTGTCAAGTGGAGCCATGGTATGGAAGTGTTGTATCCATCCAATTTGCTTACCCTTTTTATACCCCCACCAACTATACAATTTATGTGGGTCAAGGTCACGTAAAGATACCCTTTGAGCGGGGGATAGACCACTAAGCAGCATGCTAGTCCATTGCCGCAAAGTGATCTATCCCCCGCTCTGTTCTACAAAACCTCAATCAAGTCCAAGTCCAAGTCCTGTTTAACACATTTTATTCTAATTCCATATCCAATTTAAAAATTTCAATTTCACATGGTTTACATTCCTGATGTATCAAACACTCCAGCTCCCTAAACATATCGTCCAGTTCGTCCAAATTATGATGTCCTACTTTTAACACATGAAGGTGGTTCATGCTTTGCATTGTAGCATGACCATCAACAAACAAGTTTCTTTTCCACGCTAACATAAATTGGCAGTTTTCTTGAAAGATTTTTCTCACCAAACAATCATACACAGCCGTCAACATGTCTCTACAATCTTCATAGTGTACCATCACAGAATACCTGTCCAAGTTAGCACCAAGCAGCGATCCACTCATTGTTTCTAGCGTTCCACTGGAAGGTCCAAAGCAGAATGAAGTCGAGATGTATAGACCCCCTCTTTTATACCAGTTAACCGGCTGTCCTTGCTGTAAAGTGGGTCAAGGTCATCCAATGCTACCCTTTGAGCGGGGGATAGACCACTAAGCAGCATGCTAGTCCATTGCCGCAAAGTAGTCTATCCCCCGCTCTGTATTCTACACACACACACACACATGTCCCTGTCCAAGTCTTTCATTACATACCCAATATATATTCAGTTCCTTCATCATCACTATCACTCATCACTGCTTCCACAAACTCCACAGGATTAAAGTTAAATTGTTTCAATTGTTCTTTTAAGTTTTCAATTTGTTGGTCCTTTACTTCTAAAACACTGTGAAGGTGTGATATGTAGTCCGCTGCCTCGTTGATGCTTGCTACTCTCGGATCGCCTAACTTCAAGCTGGGAACTACACCCTGCAGCCTGAAGTACGCCATACGCCTTTCTTGCTCCTGCCGTTGACCAGGACTGAGCAAGCCTTGTCCGTCTTGGCTTACCTCCAGCAAGGTCCGTAGCATCGGAGCTTTGCAGGCGTTTGCCCGAGCAACAGTTATGCTGTGGAATGGTCGAGCAGGTCCACGAGTAGCAGGCAGGACGTTGGCAGCACGCCTTCTTGAAGAAGAAGAGGAAGCCTGAGAAGTTTTGGAGTTGAAAGCCATGTTACAGTGCTGTATTCAGCTAAGCGGTACAAAGCAGAATAACCAAACTGCACGTTAATACCCGTATATATACACTTATCAGTGGTGGGGGTACTAGCTAGCCTTGGTAAAGTGGGTCAAGGCCATCCAAAAACATTACCAGAACGGGGGATAGATCACTAAGTGGCATGTTAGTCCATTGCCACAGAGTGATCTATCCCCCGCTCTGTATTCCGCATTCACACACACATTCATACAAACACACAAGTCCCAGTCCGAGTCTTTACCCACACACCTATCCACTCTCATCCTCACTAGCATCACTGTCCACTAAAAGATCTTGACACTTCATAATTAGTCTGTCATATTTTCTCAGGATTGAATTTGCCTCACGGATTACATTCTCTAACACCCTATCCTTTTCCTCTATAATTTCATTGTACGCTTCAAATACATTTGGTGGTGTCTGTGTAGATGCATTTGATGTGGTTGGTTGCGGGTTGGTAGGAGGCCGGGCCGAGCTGGAGGCTCCACTGCTGCAAAGCTCCTTCTTCACAGGGCCAAAGCCGGAAAACCGGACGCGACTCCTTACATACCAGGCTGATCTAGAGGCTCCACTGCTTCTGCACAGGTCCTTCTTCACAGGTCCAAAGCCAGACAATCGGACTCGACTGCTTAACAGAAGGCTCGATCGGTTGGGCCCAACACTTGAGCTAGAAGCTGAAGAGTTTCCAGACATGGTGCGAGGTGTTCTGCTTAACGGATGCAAGCTGAATGAGCGGACATTGGATTACCACTCCTATATATACCTATTTGTGGTGGTAGGGGGCGGGGTGGGGGAGGGGGTGGGGGAGGGGGTGGGGGAGGGGGTGGGGGAGGGAATGGGGAATGGGGAATGGGGGGGGATAGCTTAAGGACTTCCACTAAATTTCCCTTACTCTTCCCGGTCATCGGTTTTACATACCTTTAGCAAACCCATCATTTTGGTTTCTTCAATAACTTTACACAGCTCAAAGACCCAAGCAAACAGCTCATCTATGTTGTTATAATTAATTTTTGTCCAGTGTTCATACTTATGAGTTTGGTTGTTTATAATACATAGATAAAATGTAGACCCATCTCGTCTTATACAGTGCTCAACTTCCATTCTATGCCGATTTAGCACTTCCCAAACATTGTGTGGATCTATCAAGAAGTCACCACCTTTGTAATTGTACCGTGACATGTTTACACGGAGTACAGAAACAGACTGAAGCAAATGAACGGCTCATACAAGCTTAGTAAGAGCATTAGAGTGGGGGGTATCACGTGATACACGACATTAGTTGTAAGGTTAGCACTTTACTTTAAACAGTAATTTATATGGGTCAAGGTCATTCAAACTTTGAAAAATTTTTACCTCCAAACACTTGTAGCAAGCTACAAGTGTTTGGAGGTAAGTTTTTATTTGTTAAAGATTTTCGTAACTTAGTCTTCACCCTCAAGGACACGGTTTGAGATTGTCCCAGTGACTTTACATCACCGCCAGGTTAAAGTATTATACAAGTCAAGTATTTTTTTTTATTATTTGACTTGTGTAATACTCCTCTCCCTTACTTTAAGAGGGTTAGGACTAAATTTGGAAAAAATAATTTGGAAGAAGAATTTTTGTTTTTTTAAATATCGTCCAACACAACCTAACAATTTAGAATTTCTTTTGGTAGGCCTACATCCTAATCCATTTCCCACACAGATTGGCATCCTTCCCTTCGTATTAGATAGCCTTTTTTATGGATGAAAAATTGTCTTTGTACCATCCGAACGGGTACTTTCATTGTATGAAGGCTGCCATCACCTTTTACAATGATTTCTACTTTGGCATCAAAAGCTCCATAAGTTTGAGCAATAAAATAATATTTTTCATCCATTTTAAGTCTTCTAATATCAAGCGGTTGCGGACTGTGGGGATGTCTGGGTTGGGATGTTTTAGACCTAATGTTGTTAAGACTGTAGGGTCTTACTCTCGGAAGATTGATGTTTTTGTTCAAGTGCGTTTGGCAACGGTCTTTATCTAAAACAGCAAACTTCTGACAGCAAAGAACCCCAAAGTCTTTTGACATCCACACGTAATCGCATTTATTACCCTTGCCAGCAGGGAGTTTAACACGCTTACGTTTTTGTGTTGGACGCTTTACTGGAGTGTTTTGGAGCTCTTCCGGTTTAGGCTGGCTAGAAGGGATGGAGGTGGGAGGTGAAGGTTTAAGAAGGTCAAAAGGTAGGCTGCAGACAATTTTGGGTGGGGTAGGTGAACGGGTTAGGTCGATTGAGGGAAGTTCGGGGGAGAAGATTGATTTACGGGGTGGTTTGGTTGGTGTAGGTGGCATGGGGGATATGGGTGAGGGACATTGGGATTTGGTGTAGGATAGGATTTTCTTTGTGCGACTATAGGGGGTTATCCTCGACCTTGACGCCTCTTGAAACACCGCAGACTCCGATCCCGAGTCTGATAGCAGCGAGAGTGCAGGAGAGGCTATCAGGACTCGTCCGCTGGGGTTTTTTGAAGATGCCGCAGGTGTGCCAGCCTCTTCCGATGCTGCAGGTGCGCCAGTCTCTTCCGATGCTGCAGGTGCGCCAACCTCTTGCAATGTTGGTGGCAATGGTGAGAGGCTGGGCATCGAGGCAGGCTGCGGTGGCGGCGGCGGCGGCGGCATCGTCAGGCAGCTCAGAATCTGCGCTGTCATGAGGTATTCTAGGATCGGAGCGGAGGACGATGAGGGCTGAGGCGTGTTGGCCGAGGTTGAAGAAGCTGGTGGGTAATTCTTGAGCTTAAGACCCATCTTGATGAAGCGAATAAATGAAGAGTAAATATGAAAAGAGTAAATATGAAAAGAAGATTGAAATAAGTAAACAAAATCTCAGGAGCGAGAGAGGACCGTCCGGTACGGGAACCTGGACAGGAATGAGAAGTGCATGCCACCCGGCCGCCTTATATCCCCACCGGGGCTGCCACGCCCAGGATATCAGGGGTGGGGGAGGTGGTGGGGGTGGGGGTGGGGGTGGGGGTGGGGTGGGGTGGGGGGGGGGTTCGCACTTTTTGTCGGGAGGGGGGGTTTCGCACTTTTTGTCGGGGGGGGGGGTTGGGGGGGGGTCAATTTAAAACAATAAGCCTCACTTAAGGCGTTTATGTTAACATCGCTGAAGCCTCCAAAAAAGACACACTTATAGACGAGTCAAACCTTGTGTGTTACTTGACTTGTACATTTTTTTTTTTAAAAGAGCTTAATATATTTACCTTGTTAATAAGACCTGACTGTTAAAGAATTTTTTGAAAACTTTTATATATTTAGGTCAAGGTCACGGAAAAACTTTAAAAAAATTAAGCCCCACACCCCCGATGGGGGTGTGGGGCACTTGGGTTGTCATTGCTGTAGCCTCCGAAGAGACCCAACTATGACAACAAGGCAACATCCAATGTCGTGTTCCCTTCGCCACGCAAGACTTGTAAACATTTACTGCATTGTCTTTTCAATAGCTAACAAAACATTTACTTAATTTTGAGAGAGGTTGAGGACAGCCCTAGCGGCTTACGCCCTCGGTCCGAGTGCAGAGGCCGCCGCAAATTGGCCACAGCTGTGGTCTGCATGCCAGCGTACAAACGGACCGGTTCCCAACCCAGCCGCAATATTGCATGCCTGAGAGGACCCATGCTAAAATTGGTTTAAAATTGTTTTACACGGGGGTCTACTCCCGTACCCTACCTTTAATATTTAACTTTATCAATGCAGTAAATTTTTATAAATCTTTGTGGGTCAAGGCCACACGGACATTAAAAAAATTTCGGCCCCCGTACATCCATGGCGAACCACGAATGTTCGGGGGCCTTGGGGACTAAAAACACAAATAGCTAACAAAGATTCATTTACATAATTTTGAGTTTCCAGAAGGGAAACAAGAGGTTGAGGACAGCCCTAGTGGCTTACGCCCTCGGTCCGAGTGCAGAGGCCACCGCAAATTGGCCACAGCTGTGGTCTGCATGTCAGCGTACAAACGGACCGAGTCCCAAACCCAGCCGCAATATTGCATGCCTGAGAGGACTCATGCTAACGTTGGTATAAAATGCTTTTACACGGGGGCCTACTCCCGTTCCCTGACTTTACAATTTACTTTGAGCATTGAAAAAGCTCAAGGGGGGATTGCTAAAACAAGCGTATACACTTTAGAAACATATAACACACTTACAACACACAATTGAGCTCAACGTAGTCAATGCTGGAACAAGCACATACACATTAAACACATATAACAAACAAGACACAAAGGATAAAAGACACACAGGAGACATAGGGTACAAGTAAAACACTCTCATATAAAACAATTCGCAATACCCAAACGCAAGCGCAATATCTTACAACTAATACAAGTCTTAAAGTTAGAGTAGACTTCGCTAAACACTGAAGGCGCCATTCAATGTTTAGTGATGCCTATGGCGGTCCGTCCCGGTCGTTCACGTTCAACGCGCGGGAGCGGACTGCGAGCCGGCTCTGGCTGGGCCCCCTTATATCCCCGCCGGGGCTGCCACGCCCAGGATATCAGGGGTGGGGGAGGGGGTGGGGGTGGGGGTGGGGGGGGGTTCGCACTTTTTGTCGGGGGGGGGGTTCGCACTTTTTGTCGGGGGGGGGGGGTTCGCACTTTTTGTCGGGGGGGGGGGTTCGCACTTTTTGTCGGGGGGGGGGGGGGTCAGGTAAGTTAAGTGGGTCAAGGTCACCCACAACACTTGTACTCTAAGTGTTGGCTATACCCCCACCACAACTGGGTCCCTAGGCTGCACAACACCGCTTCGCCAGTATGTCTCCGGCTTCCATGCGGTGCGTCTCGCTGTTCTCTAGCTCTCTATATGTAAGTAATTTTACAAGTTCTGGATGTAGGTCACTACACTTTAACTCTGGGGCGATATCGACTTGTAGTATTTCAGTGTTTTGACTCAAGGTCATCACACTTTAACTCTAGCACATCGGTTATCGTACCAGAGGTGCTCAATAACCTAACTTGTAATGTTTAGGGTGGCGTTTGCACGCCACATGGTATCGCCATGACTGTCCAGTCCAAGTTTTAAGTTAAATTAATTTTACTGTAATCTTTTCCATTTCCGCTTCGTTTTGCCAAAGTATAAGGTGTCGCTTAATAAAGTGGTATTTCTCTAAAGTTATAGGAGATTGCAGGGATACAATTAGTTTATTTAGGAGACTCTTTATCTTGGAGTTTAACACAATTTCCACTTTGACTTTGCTTCCTCGGCTCTCACAGCCTAAGCTGTACAGAAATGTTTCTTCTAGTGCCAACTCGGGCCAAGAGAACAGTGTGTTGACTGTAGGACAGCTCATGGTGAAGTGATGCGATACTCCAGCGTTAAACCTCACCTTCCCCCACCACTGTGACCTTCCCCCACTCCTGCTGTTTCCCCCACCTCTTTTCCCTTGACTCATGCGCTACAAGCAGTCTCTCAGTATTGTGCGGACTTTTGTGAGGAGACGCCATGTCGCGGGACACTTTAGGTAAGAAACTTAGCCGTGTTAAGGCTTTATTAGTTGCTCACTGTCCACCACTCAAAGTTAAGAGAGTTTCGACTTTAGCTAAGTGGCGCAAACTGTTGCGCGGACACCCTCAGTTTTATACCAAACAGACTAATGTCAGTTTTACTGATGAAGATTTGTTTAGAATATTGGATGAAATGACTTTTCCTTGCAAAATTCAGTTAGTTACTCCCATTCCTGACAGTTTAGAGTCTTAGTCTCTCAAGCCGATATACCTAGAGTACACGGAGCCTGACAGTCAGTCACTCGGTGGCTGTCGTGGGGTGCGCATCGGTGTCGGCGCTCTGTAGTTGTTAAGTGTTCAAGGTCACAGTAATATGAAATTGCGGATGTTGTGCTTGTTCAATGGCCTCTGAGGACTAGTGGATGACGGTTTAAGCAAGGTCATGTCGCAAACTCGAGTTTGACTTGGCACTTTTTGCTGTTTCTCATCGCAAATTCGCTCCAAGTCGTCAAGGTCACGTGGACTCTGACTGAAACTCGGAGCGTAGTGCGAGAAACGGCAAAAGTGCCAAAAAATTTTGAGTTTCGGCGTGACCTTGACCTTAACAGTGTCAGTGACGTCATTTTGATGATGTAATGGATGATGACGTCATCAGCGTGTCATTTCTGTAACGTCATGGGTTTGACGTCACGGAAATGACGTCATCGATGGTGACGTCATCAATTACGTCATCGATGACGTCATTTTGATGACGTCATGGGTATGACGTCATCGATTGCGTCATCATCGATGACGTCATCGATTACGTCATCGATGACGTCATCGGGGTCGTTGACCTTGGCGATGACGTCATCACATTCCTCAGAGGTCATTGAACTGAGCCAGCAACCGCAAAAACACACTACTGACATATCCATTGTACTAACTATCGATTCAATCTAGACCTAAATAACTAAGACAATCACTGTAACCAACTACGGTACCCCTGTTTTGTTTGGCTTTTTATATTAATATTTACATAAAAAATATAACCTAACATAGGCTCTATATAATTATTGCAACAAAATCAAAATACTAATAGTGATAATAACAATTCAGGCCTAATTTTTTCTAAATAACATATAAGAAAAACAGTTTCCAATGTAGGCTATCATACTTATATGTGGTCTACTCTCACATTTTAACTTTCCTGGCCATAGGTTGGTACTTCATATTCATGGAGATTAGTTTAACTTATGTTCCATTAGGATTAGAATGCCGGTACAAAGTACCATATCGATCTGATAGTTCGATATTTTCATTTTATAGTATTGTATGTAGCCCAGTTAAGAAACTTCACCTGCCAAATATGAATAAAAAAGTATTTTTTCCCAATTGTACTAAGGAAATAATAATAATAATAATAATAAATTTTATTTTGCTGGAAAATTTACACTGTATGGGAATTTACAAAAAGTAAAAGTCTTTCTGTTTCTCAATTTAAAACTAACAATTCCAGATTTTTCAACAAGATAATTCATTATTAATTAATTCATTTAATACTCTAAACTTTTTCAAGTCTTTCAGTTGTGTTTAATTGCTTTTTAGCAAATTTCCCATAGGGAATAAGCTATTACCGTAGGTCTCATGGTAAGACCTAAGCTTGCGACAATGTTACTTTTTCGTTTTTAGGTGAACAGAGACAAAAATAATAGTCATTCAAAATTTTGTATATATATATATATATATATATATATATATATATATATATATATATATATATATATATATATATATATATATATATATACAGGGTGAGTTTCTTAAAGTGATCCAATAGCTAACTTTTTTATTTTAAATTTGACAGTATACTTCTTATGAGGGACCCCCTTTACTTTTTTATTCTTGTTTCAGATATGTATTTCACTTTTCAAAAATTCCCGCCATTTTTCCAATATGGCGGCCAACTTTAAAATTTCTTATGGAACACCCTACATTTTATGGTGTTTTTGAAATTCCCATGTTATTTTAAGACTTTTTTATTCTTTGTCATTTTTCTCTAAACCTAACGGTTAGGGAGCTATAGGCGATTGAAGTTCATTTTTAGTTCCATAAGAATAACATTGGGCAAACTTTATCTGCCCATATCTCCGAAACCATTGATAAAAATAAAAAATACTCAAGAATAAAAATGTTTTAAATTGATGTTTTAAAAACATTTTTTTCATAATAACAAAAACTTTTTTTGCAAATTTTATATTTTGTCCGCCATATTGGAAAGAAGTTAATTTATTCGTAAATGATCATTTTTATTAGTGAAATGTTCTTAAAACATCAATTTAAGACATTTTTATTCTTGAGTATTTTTTATTTTTATCAATGGTTTTGGAGATATGGCGAGATAAATTTTGCCCCATGTTCTTATGGAACTAAAAATGAACTTCAATTGCCTCTAGCTCCCTAACCGTTAGGTTTAGAGAAAAATGACAAAGAATAAAAAAGTCTTAAAATAATATGGAAATTTCAAAAACACCATAAAATGTAGGGTGTTCCATTAGAAATTTTAAAGTTGGCCGCCATATTGGAAAAATGGCGGGAATTTTTGAAAAGTGAAATACATATCTGAAACCAGAATAAAATAAACGGTATCAGATAACTGACACATACTTTCTCCCAACAATATAAAAACATGTGTTAAAAGCTTTAAACATTAATGTCTAGATGACTCTGTCTACCAGCTGAGCAGCGCGACCTTGACCCTACGCGCATCTGTGACTTTTAACAACGTACTGCGTTTACCGCTAAACGAAAAATTGTATTTTCTCCTCAACCACTTGACGTAGAGCAATAATTTAAAGTACTGGATTATTTAGTTTTTTGAGCTTGATTTAATGGTGATAAGTAAAATTTATTTTGAGACAACAGCTATTTTGAAAATCAAAAAAATTGATTTTTTAAACACTTTTTACTCCATAACTTTTGAACGCGCATTTTTTCGGAGATGCGGGTGGTGTCATTTTATCCACCATTTTAAGCTTAATAAACCACAAAATTTTAATCAAAATCGTTAGAGCCGTTTTTGAGAAATTTTGATTTTTGACGATTTTTGAGGGTTTTTGGGGGTAAAATACCCTTAAAAATCAAAAATTCAAAAAAATAAAAAAAACGCCTGGAATTATCGTGGATTTGGACCTATATACCAAATTTCATTAAAATCGGACCATTAGGGCATTCTCTAGCTCTGTTTACATCCTGACACACACACACACACACACACACACACACACACAGACATCACTCCGAAAACCACTTTTTTGGACTCAGGGGGAACCATAATGGATAAATCCACCAACAACTCAAATTCGAAAATTTTGACGAAAACAATACTTTCTCCATATACTATGGTATAGGGGGAGAAAGTAAAAGTAAAGGGGGTCCCCCATAAGAAGTATACTGTCAAATTTAAAATAAAAAAGTTAGCTATTGGATCACTTTAAGAAACTCATCCTGTAAGTTATATGTGTGTGTGTGTGTATATATGTGTCCCTAGACACGATAACTCTCGTAAAAATGGTCCGATCGATACCAAATTTGGTAGAGATGTGTAATCCTACGTTTATTTGGATGAGTTCGTAAACCAGACATATCGACCTACCGGAAGGGGTAGTTTTGGGTTGTTTTGTACCCCAAAATTGGGTTTTTTGCATTTTTCATATGTAAATTTAAAAAATTTTAAATTTTTATTTTGACCATTGGATTTAGCTCAAAAACACACAATTTAGTATTTTGAAGCTTTGCTCTATCTCCATTGGTTACTGAATTATTAAAAAGTCCAAAGACAGTACATTGTATTTTGAAGCTCCAATGTTAATCTTAGGAGAACAAGGATGTGTTAATGTTTCACTTATTAACCAATAATTTTGGATGAAACTTGGTATTTAGCATCATTTAGTTGAGATTCATCCTTTTATGGTAAAAAATCTTGGTTTTTATGCTTATCATGGCAGCAAACCTGCCCGACTATTTTCCCATGTTAAACATATGGAGAATAGGCAAACTTCTTTAGCAATGGACAGATATTGATGAAACTTAGTAAATGCTTCATATCGTTGAAATAATTTTTTTTATTATAAAAACCTACTTTTAGTGTTCCCTATAGCAGCATACCTGCATACTCTCCCTAAATTTACAGATAACACGGAATATCTTGGCCTGTGATGACCGTTGAAATTGCAGATTGTCGCAGACTGTTTTTAGTGTCATGTGTTTACCAATTTGAATCCAGAAGTGGAGTATGTCAGAGGCCAAGATATTCTGCGATATCTGTAACATAAGGAGAATAGACATTTATTTCCCTACTTATGAGCATGTGATTTTATTTGGTTTACAGTTAATTAATTTATTAAAAATTAGGTAATCAACTTCTACTATGTAATAAATTAAATAAAAATTTAAATTAACTAAGTAGTATTTTGTGAGAATTTTTGGTGGTGAAATATATAATTGATGTTTGTTATAGTCTGAGGTCATAATTAACCAACTATATTTCACTATTTTGAAATTTAAAAAAAAAAAAACATTTGTTTCTTTTCTGGGATTAGCCAAATAATATTTTATTATGTCTTTTTCGCAAAAAAGCCAAATGCCAAAACCTTATCACTCCTTTCCTGTTATTACTTTAATTTTATAAGGCTTACAATATCAATAGAATTAGCAATCACTGATTTTATAACAACTTGTGGATCTAAATACAATAAAAGGGGTCAATGTCAATACTAATAAAGAAGTTTCAATGGAGAACTGAATTAAATACAGTATTACTATAATACAAAGAAAAACAAAATAATAATAATAATATAACGCAAAACAACAAAAATAACCTATATAATAGGCGTCAACCAATATCTCAAACAGTGAGTAAAAAATTCTTGTACGGGACGGACATCGGAGCGTATTCCTGGTATTTTACTGTAGGTTCAGGAGTGCTGCACTCTGGTATGAGTTGATTGAAAGTGTAACACGTGGATTTTACCTCTACGATTAACACATGATTTCGTCATTGTTGCTAATTCTTTTCCATAAAATTTGCTTTAAACTCTACAAATTGCTTAGTTATTTTAAATATATACTTAACATTAATTTATCTATATAACAAAACCAAAAATATAAATTAAAATTAAAAAAGTTTCAATTATTTTTTATTACAGTATCATTCGGTATTCAGTTACTGGTTACAAGGTGGGAAATCACACGTTTATATTCGAGCACGTGGTTCGTGCTTTGACAGCCATCTGTTCACAGACACTTTTTTGTTTTTAGTTTAAACACCATAACGCCAATGTTAATTTTTTTTAATTTCATCTCAAGATTGTATCGAGATAAGGGTTTTACCTATAATATGGACTTAAATACATGTCATGTTTATCGTATAGATATGTTACTTGCAAAGTTTGAAGAAATTCGTTCTAGATGTTTTCGGGATCTGTGTCCATACATACATCCAAGTATATCTTACTCTACTCGTATTTAAGTACCATATAGGATTAATCCTTCAAGAGGATTTGTTATGTGTGTGCAATGTGCATATGGTCCTTCCAGAACTCCAAGCTACTTAACTTGGACGATTGTGCATGTATTTTATTTGTACGTAATATCTTCCCCAGTGCTCTCCAACTATTGGAGACAAAGGAATAGTCAATTGTAGTTGGGAGGTTTTGGGATTATCTTGCTATTTGAAAATATGTTATTCATTATTTAATGAAGGCATTATTATATTTTTATTTTTATATATTTAACCATACTCAAATATTCTACGAGTAAATTTAAATTTTTATTTTATCTTAAGTCTTGCCAGACCATTAATATTTCTAGTGTAAAAAAATCAAGTTAGCCTAAATCACATCATCGAAATGTAATTTTACCACCCAGTCTTTATTGTCAAGTAAGGTGAAAGTCAAAATGTGTTTTTTTTTATCTGACACCAATGATGGATGGGGAAGTCCAGTATAATATGATGAATTATGTATCAACTACTTATTATATCAAGAATTGAATTTGTATTGTTTACCTTTTCATTAAAATTTATATTTGACATCTATTGGAAATTTTATTCGAAAGTAGAGATTATGTATTGTAAGTCGAACTTACAATGTTCCCTGGGAAATCATTCCAGCCATAGTTTTTATTAACTAACAAAATAAAATTTTAAAATGCACTTCATCTCAACAACGTACACAATTCTAATTTCTCTTTAACATATAACAGTCTTGATGGACAACAAATAATTTTATTATAGGTATGATTAATTTTATTCAGTGTTTTTGTACAGTTTGTTTTTTAAACATTTAGAAACACAGCAAAAAAGAATTTAAAAATACTTAAATACATTTTTGTAAAAAGTACATAACATAAGAAAACATAAACGTAAAGGTATAAAATACTTGAACCTATTCAACAGAACATTATACAATGTCACAAAACAAACTGAAACTGACATGTTTAGTTTCGTCTGTTAGCATAGACTGAAACTCCAAAAGGCATTCAGATTAAAAACTTTGGAACTAGACTTATAAATGATAAATGAAAAACAAGTTATGATACAAAAATGAACGGCTAAAATTTAAATTGTTTCACACGAATAATGTTTTGGTAAATTGTATTCAAAATAAAAATATTTCTTATTACTTTACTATTAAAGTTGAAAATTGTAAATAAACGTGCTTGACAATATAAGTTAAAAAACAAGAATGTCAAAATTGGAAAATTTAAAAATAATTTCCATTAAAATCAGGAAGCACTACTGTAGATTGGACACTTAAAATGTTTCAAATTTCAGTGTTTTAGTAACCAATCCTGAAGTACAGCTCAAGTCTGCGTCTGCTTGAGAACTATTGTTTAGTGCTTTTCATTTCAGTTGAAGATTAAACCAGAGAAGTTGTAATCATTAAGTAAGTGTCTGTCTAGGATACTTGAAATGTATTTTTCGACAAAAAGAGTTCATTTATAAGGACAGCATTCATTCTGAACATTTATCTTCATTAAAAATAAAACTAAAATAAAATAATTGTTTAGTAGTTTTTAGCAGTTAAAGGAAAACATTTTCAATAGTAATATTGCTTTAAAATTAAGTAAGTATGTCAAATCAAATTAAATACACTTTTTTATGTTGAATCTTTGAAAATGCACAATGTCATAAATTAAAAAGAAGCATTGTAAAAAATATTATTTCTTCAAATGTGAAGTCACGACCACGCCAAATATGAAGTTGTATATCAAATCTGTTAGTTCTCGTAAATAAAAATTAGCAAGGTTACAAAACAAAGTGACGACTAAGAGTTTAAATAAGTAATTTAGGACAAATACTTGAAAAGTTTTTTATTTCCACCCTGTATTAGAGAAAGTGAAAAATATATATTTCCCGATTTTTTTCATTAAATTTAAGTAACAGAAAAATTGAAGATTATTAATATTGAAGGTTTACAAGATTGACTAAACCAGAATCTGCAGTGAAGATAATTAATTACTAATAATATTATATGAATTTGCTTTTAAAAATAAATGTACCCATTTATTCGTATGTGTTATTCCTATTGTTAAAAAGGGTATCACCACTACACGATGTGGGTGTTCATTAATGTTTGGCGCAGTTGTAAACGCAATCCGCAATGTAGTCGAATCCAAATGTTTTGTTAAAAGACTGTGTGGTTTCCACCATACAAATTTAGTCTAACAGTTTACGTAGTTAAATGTTTGAAGGTTCAGTTATAGAATACAAGAATAAGGTCTTTAAAATTGTATTTGAATTCAAAATTAAATTAGAAGTGATTCCGAGTGATCTCTCTTATACAGTTATACAGGACATTGTCGACCGCTTATACCAATTACTTTTCTTATTTGTGTATTGCTTATCGTTTAGTCATAGCTTAGTTAAGTACATATATACTAGTATTTTTAATTATTCCTTGACTGAAATATACTACATGAGTTGATTATAATAGTTAATTGTTACTCAATTACGACATACATTAACTATTTGCGGTTCTCATTAAGCACCTTCATTAGACCTCATTAGGCAACGTTTTTGGTTTCATAATGTACCTCTTCATGATGTTACCTATAGTATCATTATTGGTGCTTATTGCAATTAATTGGAGTGGATAAACATGTTAATAATATTTAAAACTCAGATTTTCAACTCAGATTCATTGCACAAACTTCCATTATCTTTACCCAGACCACTTTTTCTCCTTACTTTCTATCCATATATTTACTTTCTCTTGTTAACTTCTAACCTATACATAATTATTAGAAATTTAATTTTATTTCGGAACAATAAAGTCACAATTTATAATAATAAATATTTGAATAATCTAGTTAGGGAAGTTAAAAGTTCTACCGTTAAATCACTCAGCTGCGTTGGCGTTGATTGAACCATATTGTGTCCGGCTGTGGAAAGTTTTGGAATATTTAATGAAGCTTAACAATTCCACTGATTGTTTCTAAAATTGATACATTTTCTTCATTACTAGAATTTATAAACATGTCTAACATTTAAATATAATCGTAATTAGGACAACTAATCAAGTGTGGTGATGAATTTGAAACATAGACTACCCAATGTTTTTGCCCTAGTTACAATTGAGGTGATAAAAATGAATTCAACGAAAAGTTTAATTATTAATTTTATTGAAGCTTTCTATTAAATAAAGATTAATTAAACAGTTATATAAGCCAGTTTATTCCTAGTTACGATCGTAACCAATCGTACGATCGTAAGATTGAAACCATTAGAAATCAAAGGAAAACGGGCGTTTTATAAACGCGTCAAGAAAACAAACGGTTATTGAAATTCTCGGGTGATTAAGGAATTCAACTAATACTTTAAAATCTCAAGAAATAAAAATATAAAATAAGGATGTTTGGTTAAGAAGTTAACAGGTGTCCCTTTGAAGAGAAACGCTTAATAATTTGTTAAAAGAAACTGCTATAATCACCCCACCTGTCCAAATTTAGATCTACGCCAAACAAACAGTTGATTTTATTCATTGCATTTCAATCAAGATGTGTTACAATCTAATCTAAAAAAGTAAGACAAAATAATTGAAAAATGCTCATTATTAGCAAGAAAAGAGTTTAAACATCAAAACCTAAAACAAGAGATGGTTGCAATTTATGTAAATATTTAATGTATGAAGTAATTCATGACAGGAATTTATCGATGTTTCACATAGCTATAAATATAAAACCTGTCATATCCAAGCATTCGGTGACATGCTTGTCAAACTGTGGTTGCGGAGTGATGGTTAAATATTTATCGTTTTGACAGTACTAAAGTTTTTTCCCACTAGTCTCTTTAACCCCTTAGAGTCTTTTTTAACAACAAAGCCCGATATGACTGCAAATACATTTTTTCTCAACAGATCTGTTATTTCACCATGTATCAGACACTCTGTATAAGCTGATCATTTTTTTATAATTTTTTTATAGTTTGTTCCTTTCAATATTTCCCCTGGGTTCTTGACATTAACTGGAACTTGTTCGAGTATTTCAAAGCCACAAATAATTTGTTGTCTCTTAATATTGGAGTAGACCTGATAATGTCCAGTGTGACTTAAAAAAAAACTAAAATTTAGTGTCCTACAATACAGTGATATATATTTACAAACTACAGTGTAATTACAGTTTAAGTGTAAATATATATGTTAGTGTTAAAAGACCTTTTAGTATTTCAACCTGCGTGAAGATGAAAATAATAAAAACTGAACAAACAAATCATTCTAAGCAAGAAGTGGGTTGAAATTAAGATACGAGTTTGTTAATGTAAGATTTAAATGCAATTAATTTAAAAAACGAGGGTTGTCCTTTATTCCAAAGACAACTTCACGTTTATAGCCCCAAAAGAAACATATTAAAGGTTTCTTTTCTCACAAGAGCCGTTTATTTAACTTCTATTTGGATTCCATAGTAAAAATGATTATACCAAATGTTTTAAAAGGCAAAACTATGACATTATGTACGGTATAAAGACAGGAGTAATTTTGGTTTTGTAATATTGCAAAAAAGTCCACAAAGCTAGTTGTTTAACATCAAAGAAATGGACATCCCAATTAATAAGATGGAGTCAATCCCAATTTCATCTTTTTCCCATAAGAGCAATGTTTAACGGGAAAAACAATAAATACTTTGTGATAAGAAAACTAGCTTATATATCTGAATAAAGGGTTCATCAAGCAAATTGAGCTTTGTAAAATATATTTTAATATACAATCGTTTATGAAAACATATAAAAACAAAACAAAAATATAATACATCACAAACCTATCAATCAATTGGAACAGTAAATTATCTGAGAGTCAAATAAACTGAACGTTCTTTGTTTAAAGTTCATTGTTGATCATGATGAGTTACATTATTGTTTAGTAAATTAATGCGGACGTTTTCCATCACTGATAGGTAAAAAAGAAATTCACGGCGTTTCGGGATCAGATTCCAGATACCGAAACATCGTAATAATTTACCAAACAATATATGTTATTCAAAACCAAGTGGACGAAAAATAAAGAAATTACTGGACTAACCTCGTCCGGAGCTTAGTGCCTAATGCTTCCTTTGTTCATGATAAGGAGGCCCTCATATTAAATTAAATAAACTACAACATAGACATACCATGATATAATAATAAAACATGTGATTTTTTTATCATCAAGTATTCATTAAAAAATATTAATGAATAAAAAATATTTTAAATTCCCTTTTAGAGTACGAATTGAAACAATTGTAAACATTTCTGTTCAATGAGAAAATATTTTAGGGCAAATTAAAATAAATTACGTCATCGCTTTTTGGCCGTTTTTGGACACTCCCCCCCTAAAATCATTATATCATCATAATTTGACTGACCCCCCCTCTCAGAAAAATGACGTCATTTTTTAAAAACCTCCGGTTTAAGTAAAAATAATGCTCTTTCTACTTACCTTGGTCTGAAGATGAACGCAACTTGATAAACTAAAGACATTGACCAATCAAATCTGAATTTACCTTCCAAATTCAAATACCCAAATTAAAGCCAAAATGGCTTTCTTAATGGGAAAATAAACTTTAATAAACTATAAAACAAGCCTAAAAATAGTTTAATGTAGTTTATTACATAATTATTTTATACTAGTTGAATTGTGTACGAATGTATCATTGTTTTACTGTCAAAATTTGATATAAACATCATTTTTTAAATGACGTCATATCAAATCCGACCCCCCCCCCCCCTTGCACATCATCCTACCATCATTTTCAATCTCGACCCTCCCCCCCCCTATCTTCAGATGACGTAATTTATGGACGGCCCCTTACCTTTTATTTAATACAACCGGCATTTAAACGATCCAATAAAATTCCACATCCCACTCAGAATAGGCTTAAAACTTTACCCCATGTTAAATAGCCCTAAAATATTTTATTTTCCTTTTACAGAAAACTTAGGGAGACAATAGCTAAAATCAAAGTAAAATTGGCAAATACACAGACAATAACATTTCACTTTATAACAACCATTTGTAAATCAGTAAAGTAGTATGGTCGGGCCATAAGTTTTAAATTTTTGCTCACTGTTACAACTCCGTAAAAAATAGTTTCTATTTTTGGCCTAATTAAAATAAATAGTTTCCAAATACATATTAAACCTGCACACATGTTTTGATCCAAACCTCATGTAAATCGTCCAGTAGTATAGTCAGAGTCTCTATAGTTAGTTCTATAGAAGTATATATATATGAGTAGATAGTATCATGTTGGTTCTGGCTCACTTTTGGAGACAATCAAAAATCAAACAAATTTCACAGTTTTTTAATACAATTATGCAATATTTTTGCCACTTTTTGGCCAATTTTCAGCTTTTGTCAAATTATCATAAAAAATATGCAATTTTAATAAAATTTTTAACAAATATGCCTAAATTTTCTACAAAATAAAATTTTTTTAAAAACAAGTAAAATTATCACATTTTATAAGTATTTTTTCAATAGTCGACTTTTCATAAGTCAATTTAAGTTTTCTAGAGTATTTTTTCAATAAAATATGAATTTTTTAAAACAAGTAAAATTAAGGTTTATTATCAATAATATTGTAGTAATTATTCAAATTTAACTAAAGCAGTTTCTTTATCATCAAATGTCTTAATATCAGTGACAATTAAATGTAAATCTTTTTTATTTAATTCTTTAATCGATTTATCATCAATTACATTAGTAAATCTTTTTGGTAAATGTACTTTACATTTTTCTAATTCAACAATAATTGTATATCCATATTTATCTTTAATTCTTTCAAATTTTTCAATTTTATATTTTTCATTTAAATTTAAACTTTTTAATGGTTTATATTTTTTAAATCTTAATTCTCCAATATTATTAATTTCTTCTAGCAGATCCATTTATATAGGAAAAAATATCACAAACTTGTTTGTGATAGATATGTTAAAAAGTCATTATCATAATTAGGTTTTATACAAAAATCCATATTTAAGTATTTAAAAATCATAGGTAATAATTTTTTGTATGATATATTACTTTTCTTAAAACATAAATATTTATTAAAAAATAGTGTAATTTTTTCTTTATCTTCATTATTTAATTCAAAATCAATATTGTATATTTTGTTTAAAAATTGATAGTAAAATATCCAATTTGTACAATTTCTTTGTTTTAAAAATAATTTTATATTCTTAGGTGTTATTTCAAAATGATTGGAAATACATAAAATATATAATTCATTAATTAATTGTTGTGTTTTATATGGTTGAAAATGGTTAAATTCTCTTAAAATATGTTTAAGATGTTTATTCTTATTACTTTTTCTCTTAATCTTTTTTTCATAAATAATTCTTTTACATATATTACATCCTACACAATTTCCAATAATAGTAAATTAGTTTGATTATGACATCTATAACACATATCCATTTATTAAAAAAAATTATACATAAATGAATGAACCAATTCATTGTCACAAATGTAAGAAAAAAACTAAAAATAATAATCCACAAATTGTTGAAATGAAAAATGGATTATATAGAATTGCTACTAAATGTTCAATTTGTAAAACAAATAAAAGTAAAATTTTGAAAAAAGAAGTTAAACCTATAATTAAAAAAGAATTAACTAAAAATGAACAAATAATTGAAGCAAATGAAATTCATGCTCCAATTAGAAAGAAATTTCTAAAAAGAAAAATAATTACTTTAGGTATTGATGATTTATGGGCAGCAGATTTAATTATAATGAAAAATTATGAAAAAGAAAATGATGGTTATAAATATATGTTAAATGTTATAGATACTTTCTCAAAATATGTTTGGTCAAAACCATTAAAGAAAAAAGATGGAAAAACAGTTTCTAGAGCATTTGAAGAAATAATTAAGGATGCAATTAAAATTAATCATAAATCACCTAATCTTTTACATACAGATAAAGGATTAGAATTTATCAATAAAGATTTTAATGAAATATTAAATAAATATGATATTAAATTGTATCATACAGAAAATGAAGAAAAATCAAGTATAATAGAAAGGTATAATAGAACACAAAATGAAAAAATGAAAATACAATTTGAAATTAATAAAAATTATAGATGGATAAATATTTTACCAAAAATTGTTAAAGAATATAATAACTCATACCATTCAACAATTAAAATGAAACCAATTGAAGTAAATAAAAATAATGAAAAGGATTTATTAGATACTGTTTTTAAATATAAACCACCAAAAATAATAACCAAATCAAAATTTAAAATAAATGATAGAGTTAGAATTGGAAATAAAAAATCAACATTTTCTAATAAATATAAAAATAATTGGTCTAGAGAAATATTCATAATTTCTAAAATTAATAATACAAATCCTGTTACTTATAGTATAAAAGATCAAAATAATGAAGATATTATTGGAAATTTTTATGAATATGAATTGAAAAAAACCAATTTGTAAATTTTATTTTATATAAATGGAAAAGAAGTGTTTAAGGTGTAAATTATATAAAGATATATCTAAATTTTATAAAGATAAAAATACTAAAGATGGGTTATATCATTATTGTAAAGAATGTAAGGATTTGTATTATAAAAAATTATATGATAATATTAAAGTTATTGAATTAAATGAAAAACAATGTCATAAATGTAAAGAAATTAAAGATATTTCAAATTTTAATAATTATCATTTTAGTAAAGATAGAAAAAATGCAATTTGTATACAATGTATTAGAGAAATGTTTTCAAAACCACAATTTTGTGAATGTGGAAGAAATATTAAATGGACTAATAATTATTTAAGACATTTAGAAACTAAAATTCATGACAAAAATATAACAAAATTAGAAAATTTAAAAATATGATAAAAATAATAATTTTACTTGTTTTAAAAAAGTTTAAATTTTATTAAAAAAATACTATAGAAAACTTAAATTGACTTATAAAAAGTTGACTATTGATTTTATTGAAAAAATACTTTAGAAAATTTAAATTAACTTGTGAAAAGTTGACTATTGATTTTATTGAAAAAATACTCTAGAAAACTTAAATTAACTTGTGAAAAGTTGACTATTGATTTTATTGAAAAAATACTCTAGAAAATTTAAATTAACTTGTGAAAAGTTGACTATTGATTGAAAAATTACAATTTAAACTATAAATTACCTAGAAAAAAGTGGGAAAACTTCTCATATTTTTAAGAGTTTTATTTCTAAGTAAAAATTATTTCTAATAAATGGAACGAACAAATAAAAATATTAATTGTCCCTATTGTAATAAAAATATATTATATAAAAATTATGATAGACATTATAACTCAACTAAACATTTATTAAATAAACAAAAATATGATAATAAAATATTTGAATTAAAACATTGGTGTAAAAATAATAATATATATAATTATAAAAATAAAACTTTAGATGAATTGACAAATATTAAAGAAACATTTGATCTTACAAATTATTCATTATTTAATATAGAAAAATTAAATGAAATTGCAAAAAAATTATCTGTCAGAAATTATGAAAATTTATCTAGAGATGAACTAATTAAAAGATTAAACAAAATTAAAGAAAATCCAAATAATTTAAGATATAGATCATTAAAATATATTCAAAATTTAGCAATTAAAAATAGTATTAAAATTGTTAATAAAACTAGAAATGAATTGATTGGATTATTAAATGATTATTTTAAAAATAAACCAATTCCAAAAGAAAATATAATAAATATTCAAGAAGCTTCGTCATTAAAAGGATATTTTCAAGATTATATTTTAACAAATTCAAATGATGATTTAGATATTAATGATTATTTAGAAACTCAAAGAAATGAAATAAAAAAATTGATAGAAAAACAAAAATTCAAAAATATTAAAGGACAGATGGCTTTAGAATGTGAATATGAAAGAAAATTAATAAATGGTGAAATTCAAAATAGTAATATGTATTTTTGTATAAAAAGTTCAGATATTTTAAATATAGATGATTTTATTGATGATCAATTTAAGAAATTAATAATTAGAGAACAACTAAATCAACCATCAAAAGGCTCTGGTTGGTCATTAAAAAGATGTGTTGAATTAAATCTAAAATTATCTAAAAATAATTCATTAAATGCTGGATCATATATAGAATTACCAAATGAAATTAAGAATAAAAAATGTTGTGTAAATTTTAAAAATAAAGATGAATATTGTTTTATTTATGCAATTAGATGTGCTATTGATAAACCAAACAAAAATGCTGAAAGAGTTAAACAATACCAAAAATATATAAATGATGATATTTTTAAAGGTTTTGATTATCCAATAACATTGAAAGATATTAAATTATTTGAAAAAAGATCATTTGATTCTAAATATAATTATCCATCAATGTCAATAAATATTTATAGAATTGATGAAGATAAAAAGATAGTACCATTACAAATATCTGAACATTATAATACAAAACTAGAAATTGATTTATTATACCATAAAATTGATAACAATTCTCATTATATATTGATTACAGATTTAAGTAAGTTAGTATCTAAGCAATTAACACAAAAAAATCCAAATAAAAAATATATTTGTAGAAGATGTTTAACTCATTTCTACAAAAACAAAGACTTGAATAATCATTTAGAAATATGTAAATTATTAGAACCTTGTAGACCTATAATGCCATTTAAAGGTCAAACTGTAAGTTTTAAAAATTATTATAAAAAGTTTGAACATCCATATGTAATTTATATGGATTTTGAAAGTATATTAGAAAAGATTGATAATTGTAAAAATAATCCAAATTGCTCATATACAAATAAAATTCAAAAACATAAACCATATGGATTTACAATCTATTTAGTATCTAGAGTAACTAATAAAATGTATAAACCTATTTGTTATAGAGCAAAAACTGAAGAGGAATTAACAAATGTACCAAATAAATTATTTGAATATTTAGATGAAATTTCAAAATATATAGCTAAAAAATATAATTCAAAAAATAAAAAGCCTATGAACTTAACTAATGAAGAAGAAATTAATTATCAGAAAACAAATATTTGTCATATTTGTGAAAATAGTGGTTTTGATAATGATAAAAGAATAAAAGTAAGAGATCATTGTCATTTAACAGGAAAATTTAGAGGTGCTGCACATTTAAATTGTAATTTAAATCTAAAATTTCCTCAAAATATTCCTATATTCTGTCATAATAGTTCAAATTATGATACACATTTGTTTATAAAAGAATTAGCTAAAAAATATGGTAAAATTGATTTGTTAGCCAATACAGATGAAAAATATATAAACTATTCAGTAAATTCTGGTTATGGTTATGAATTTGAAGGTGAACTATATTTTAAACCTAGAAAATTTATAAAATTCTCATTTGTAGATACATTTAGATTTATGGCTACATCAATTGAAAAATTAGCTAAAAATTTTAAAGAATTTAAGCATATAAATAAATTTATAAAAGAAAATGATATAATTGAATATGATAATGAAACATTAAAAATATTAACTTCTAAAGGTGTATTTCCATATGAATTTATTGATAATGTTGAAAAATTAAACTATGATAAAATATTAGAAAAAGATCAATTTTATAGTTGTTTAACTAATGAAAATATAAGTGATGATGATTATAAACATTATATAAAAGTTTGGAATAAATTAAAAATAAAAATATTAGGTAATTATTCAGATTTGTATAATATTCAAGATGTATTATTATTAGCTGATATATTTGAAAATTTTAGATCTGTTTGTTTGAAAAATTATCAATTAGATCCAGCACATTATCTAACATCACCATCATTAGCTTGGGATTCTATGTTAAAATTAACAAAAATTAAACTAGAATTAATAAGTGATTATAATATGTATTTAATGATTGAAAAAGGTATTAGAGGTGGTATTTCACAATGTATAACTAGATATTGTAAAGCAAACAATAAATATACAAAAAATTATGATAAAACAAAACCTGAAAATTATATGTTATATATAGATGCAAATAATCTATATGGATGGGCTTTAAGTCAAAAATTACCTTATAAAGATATAACATGGATGAATCCTAATACATATACATTAAATGAATGGGAAGAAACAATATTAGAATTAGATGAAAATGCTGAATATGGATATATATTAGATGTTAATTTAGAATATCCTATTGAATTACATGATGACCATAAAGATTTACCATTAGCACCTGAACATTATAATAATAAGCTTTGCACAACATTATTTGATAAAAAAGATTATGTTATTCATTTAAGAAACTTAAAATATTATCTACAAAAAGGATTAAAACTAAAGAAAGTTAATAGAGTTATAGCATTTGATCAAGATGATTATATGAAAAAATATATTGAATTAAATACCAAATTAAGATCCAAATCAACATCAGATTTTGAAAAAGACTTTTTTAAATTAATGAATAATAGTGTTTTTGGAAAAACTATGGAAAATGTTAGAAATAGATGTGATATTAAATTAGGTGACGAAAAGTTTTCATTAAAACAAGCAAAAAAACCTAATTTTAAAACATTTAGTATATTTGATAAAGACTGTATTGCTTCACATATGATAAAAGAGAAGGTTAAGTTTGATAAACCAATCTATATAGGATTTTCAGTACTTGATTTATCAAAATTACATATGTATCAATTTTATTATGAAAAATTAAAGAAGTTTGATCCAAATATAAGGTTATTATATATGGACACAGACAGTTATTTTATAGAATTTAAAAAGGATCCATATAAAATTATTAAAGAAAATATTAATGAATTTGATACAAGTGATTATAAGAAAGAACATGAATGCTATAGTGAAAAGAATAAAAAAATAATTGGTAAATTTAAAGATGAGTTAAATGGTGAAATATTAGAAGAATATTGTGGTTTAAGATCAAAATTATATAGTTATGAATTTAATAATAAAAATCCTGTAAAATGTAAAGGAATCAAGAAAAGTGTTGTTGATAAAACATTACATATGGATGATTTTAAGAAATGTTTATTTGATGATCAAGAACAATATAGAGAAATGACTTGTATTAGAAGTTTTAAACATGAACTATATACAATTACAATAAATAAATTAGCTTTAAGTAATAGAGATGACAAAAGATTTATTTGTGAAAATAAAATTGATACATTACCTTGGGGTTATAAAAATAATTATAAATAAATGGAAATTTTAATTGTTCCAAAAGAATTAATAAATAACGATTTTGATATAAAATTATATTTATTTAAAACTAAAGTATCAAATAAATTTTTAATATATCTTTTTAAATATAAAAATTATTTTGTATATCATTATAAGTTTAATTTTATAATAGAACCATTTATAAATATAATAAAAAATTATGTTAAAGAAAGTTTTAAAGAAAATGATCAAAATTATATTAATAATTTATAACCATATGATATTGAATTTTTTAATATAATTTATGTATATTTTTTAAATATTTTCTTTAATAAATTTAAATATATTCAATAATTTATTGAATATCTAATATAAAAATATCTATAAATTTTACTTTATTATCATTATAAGTAAGACCCGTCTTTAAGACGGGCCTCAAATTTGTATATAATTTATTATATTTATGAATATTTTTGAATGTTTAAGAAGGGTAACATTTTGTTACCCTTAAGTTTTTATTGTATAAGGTTACCTCTTTTAAAAAATTTTAAAATAAATATTATAATTTATTTGGGACCCATTTTGGGTCCTACCTAATTTTAATAAGTTTTGTATGTTTTTCATTATATGATAGGGGGGGACAAATTGTCCCCTCTAAAAATATCTATAAATTTTAATCTATCCTTATTGTTTTCTACTTTTTTTATTTTAAAATTAATAAATATAAACCAGATTCATTAATAAATATTGTTTTAATATCTATTTTATTGACGCCCTGTTTTAGGGCATCTGAAAAACATGTTTGTACATCAATTTCTAGGGTGTCATAATTTGTGACACCTATAATTTTCATGTAAATTAATTTATCATCATTATGTAAATGTAACTGTTGGTTACACTTGATATTTTTTTTAAGTTTTATATATTTTTTTACATTATCAATTAAAACTTTTCTAGAATTTTTATATTTTAAAATATAACAAATATCTTTTCTTTTAAACCAAGGTTTATTTTGTTTATTAAATACAATTAATTTATTATTAAATATAAAATTATTGTTAGTTAAATCAATTATTGTTTTTATTATTTATGTAGATAAATTTTATATTACAAATTTTGTTTTAATCTTAAATATACAATACTTTTGATATTTTCATTATTTATTAGATTTCCATCACTATCTTGAATAGATATTACAATATTTTGAATTTTATTTATATTTTTTAAAGGAATATAATCAATTTCATTTGGTTTTTCACTAATTTTTGATCCATATTCAACATTTGGATAAAATGAATATAGAATTTCTGATTCTTTATGTAAATGTGAAAGATCTTTATGATTTTCAAAACTAGGATCAACTAAATTACAATGAATTTCAATAACATCAAAAGGTCTAATTTTTGGTAGTTTTATTCCTTTTGTTAATACATTTGGTTCAATCATTTTATCATCTAACCCTAATAAATTAATTATAATTGTTGTTACTATAATTTTAACAGGAGATTTTATTATAATATATGGTCCATCATTTTTCAATATAAAATCATTTTCATCAAATTTATTAAATTTATTTTTAAATTCTTTTAAACTATTAATAAAAATATTTTTTATTTCTTCAATTGTATAATTTCCTTTATTTATATCAAAATATTGATCTATATTTTTATCATTTTCATCTTTAATAAAATATCCATAACAGTTTTTATAATCATTTGGTATATTTGATATAAAATTATCTGAATAAAATCCACTTAAACCAATACTATATTTTCCATCTAAATGTATTGGATGTTCTAATCTTAATTCTAGTTTGGATGAATGACCAATTATTTTAAATAATTTCATCTTATTTAAATGGAGAAATTTTTAGAAAAAAAAGATAATATAAAATTAGAATCATATGATAAAAATAATAAAAATGATCAACCTATTAGATTATTAATTATAGGAACAAGTGGATCTGGTAAAACTACATTATTATTAAATTTTATTTATAAAAGATTAATTCCATATTCAAATTTATATATTTTTAGTAAATCATTAGAACAACCATCTTATAAATTATTACAAAAAAGATTTAAAAATATAGAATCAAATATTAATAAACAAATTTCTTATTTTTTATGTGATGATATGATTCCACTAAATAAATGTAAACCAAATTCATTAGTAGTTTTTGATGATTGTATTTTAGAAAAACAAGATAAAATTAAAGAATATTTTATAATGGGTAGACATAAAAATATATCATGTATTTATTTATCACAATGTTATTCAAAAGTTGATATGCAATTAATTAGAAATAATTTAAATATGTTATGCATCTTTAAACAAAATGAACATTATATGAAAAAAATATATAATAATTTTGTTGGATCAGATATGAAATTTGATAAATTTAAAACTATTTGTAATGATTGTTGGAAAGAAAACTATGGATTTTTAACTATTAATTTATTAAAAAAAACAAATGATGGAAAATATATGAAAAATTTTTCTGATATTAAATAATGATAATGGCTTGTTGTATATTTGAGTCAATAATTGATAGAATATTTATTTTATTAGTATTATTTATTTCATTAGTATTTATATATTTAATGAGAATTACAGAAATAAAGTAAAATAAATTGTGTTTAACATAATTAGTGTTTGTGTTAATATGATTTGTTTTTGTGTTAACATAAACACAATTAACATAAACAATAAAAAACACATATTGGTTCACTTTTCTTTGATTCAGTTCAGTAAAAGTGTACTGTTTTAACTAATCAATAAATTTGGTTCAGTAAAAGTGCACCACTTGTAACTAATCAGTGAAACACTTGAACTGTTTATGAGTTTGATAAAACCACTTTAGATAAAACAGTTTACTAAAGTGGAAAAGTAGTGCACTAAAAGTGGACTGTTTCAATAAAAGTAGAAAAATAGTTTACTAAAAGTGAACCATTTCTTTAAAAGTGGAAAAATAGTTTACTAAAAGTGAACCATTTCTTTAAAAACTGAAACAAATTTAAACAATCTATTTTAAATTATTTTATAATGTTTTAAAGAGAAAATTAATAGAATTCTAATTATTTAAATTAATAAATTATTAGTTTCTACTAATGTTTAATAAAAAATATACATACAAGATAACTATTTATATACAAATTTTTTTATTAAATAATATGTTTTACAAAAACAAGAACTAGTTTAAGAATATTTTGAGTAGTTTAAAAAATCAAATAAAAGACTATGGTTTTTTATTGTTTATGTTAACATAATTTGTGTTTGTGTTAACATGATTTGTGTTTTGTGTTAACATTATTTGTGTTTGTGTTAACATGATTTGTGTTTTGTGTTAACATTATTTGTGTTTGTGTTAACATGATTCGTGTTTTGTGTTAACATGATTTGTGTTTTGTGTGAACATTATTTATGTTTGTGTTAACATGATTTGTGTTTGTATTAACATGATTTGTGTTTTGTGTTAATATTATTTGTGTTTGTGTTAACATGATTTGTGTTGAATATAATTTTTTTTTTGTAATAAATGGATAAAATATCTGTTGATGAAGCTAAAAAATTAGATAATATTGAGAAAAAATTAATAAAAGAATTTAAAAATCAAATTAAAATTGAAGATAATTATGAAAAAATTAAACAAAAAGCATATGAACCTATAACATCAGCAATTGGTAAAGTTGAAAATAAAATTGGTGAAGTCTTAAATGAAAATAAGAACCTAATGGAATTGGTACCTGTTGTTAATAATTTTGCTAATATATCAATACCAGAAACTGAAGAATTAAATTTACCTTCAAGTACTCCATTTAGACCAATCAGACAACCAATAATTCAAGAAGAATCGACATTTATTGACCCAAATTTAATTTCACCTCAAACATTAGATAAAATTATTGGTCCATTAGCACAAAAATATTTACCAAGAACAAAAGATGATGAGTTTGGTTTATATTGGAATAAACATAAAAAATCATTTATGATTGGTGATAAAATAACTGTAATTGATAATGATGATTTAATAATTGATGATAAAAAATATAATGGAACACATGGATTATGGAGATTGTTAACTTATGAAAAGAAACCAGATAATAATTTATATACACAAGATGATTTAAATAATTATTCAAAAATTTTATGGGAAACTAATTCAATTTATAAAAATAATGGTCCAAATAGTAAGAAACCAAAATCTAGTAAAGGTGATAAATATATTAATTTAATTAAACATATTTGGGAATTAAAAGGTGAAATTGAAGGTTCAGGAATCAGAAAATATACAGAAAATAAAATTGAATATAGATTTATAGATGATTTAAATAAATTAGATAATATTATTAATTATATATATGCACAAGAAAAAGCTGGTAATAATAATTTTTTAAATGAAAAGAGAGCAATTAAAGACTTTATATCAAATAAATTAGATGAATTAATTGAAAAACCTGAAGGAATTAAGTATTTAAAAAGAATTTTGGCAAATATTTCATCACCATTATTAAAAAATGGATCAGGTATTTTAAATGATGTTATAAATAATTTACCTTTTGAATTACATGTACCTGGTTATCAATATCTAGGGCCTGGAACTAAATTAAATAAAAGAATAAAAAGAAATGATCCTGGAATAAATGATTTAGATAAAGCTGCTAAAGAACATGATTTATTTTATAGAGATCATAAAGATACAAAATCTAGAAATGAAATAGCTGATAAAATTTTACAAGATAAAGCATGGGATATAGTAACATCAAATGATCATAGAATTGGTGAAAGATTAATTGCATTACCAACATCAGGTGCTATGTGGATGAAAAGAAAATTTGGTATGGGTTTAGAAGTAAGATTAAAATTTTAATAAAATTAATTATATTAATCTATATTATAAAAAACTATAAATTTTTTTCTTAATAAATGGAAAAAACAAATATAAACTTGACAGATAATCAAAAATCAAAAATAAAATTAGCATTTAAAAATAAAAAATCAGTTATAATTCAATTTAATATTGATCAATTTAATGAAAATGGAAAAGATATTATATTATTATCTAAAAGACAAATTAATAAACTAAATAAACATAAAAAATTAAATAAAGGATTAAGATTTGAATTTTCATATAATCAATTAAAAGAAATAAAAAATGGTGGATTACTAAAAGAAATTTTAGATTTTGCTGATAATATACCTATAGTTAAAAATTATACACCAAATGTTAGAAAGGGAGCAAAAGTAGTAAAAGAATCTATAATTCCTAAATTTAGAAATTTTGTTGATTGGTTAGATCATGAATTAAAAAATGTAGAAGGATCTGGTTTAGATAAAAAAACATTAAAATATATGAAACAAAATTATAAAAAAATTTTGAACCACTAACATTAGGTGAATTAGAAAAATTGTGTAAAAATATAAAATATTTTAGAGGTGTATTTATGAGAGATATATTACCTAATAAAGTTAATAAATTTGAATGTGGAATTATAAATTTAGATTCATTTGATGGAAATGGAACTCATTGGGTTTGTTATTATAAAAAAGATAAAATTAAATATTATTTTGATTCATATGGAAATATAGTTAATAAACCACCAATAGAATTAGTTAAATATTTAGGAAAAGATAATATATTTTATAATGATAATCAAATTCAAAATTATAATGATCCACCAATTTGTGGTCATTTATGTATTTTTACATTAAATGAATTAAATAATAATAAAAAATTTGATAATATAATAAATAAATTAATCCTTAATAAATATGGATTCACAAAATATATTTGATCTGTTTGGAAGACAGAAAAAACATCCAATTAATATTAAAGAAGATTATATAAATTCTAAATTAAATATATTTTTTAATAATTTTAGTAAAAGTTTTAAAAGTCATGTAAAAAAGACTGAAAATCTAGTAAATGCTATTGGTTTATCAAAAAATTATATAAGTATTAATGGTAAAAGAATTGTTAATGTTAAACCAAGTATAAATAAATATGATGTTGTAATAAAATCAGAATTAGATGAAGTTTTAGATTCAATTATTAAAATTGGTAATGATCATTCAGAAACTAAAAAGGATTTAAATAAAATTACAGACTTTTTAATTAATATTGGAAAATATGTTGAAAATTTAGAAGAAAAATTAGAAAAAGAACTAAAATTTCTATTTGATGGAGTCAATGAATCCATAAAAGAATTAAATGCTGAAATAATACTAATTAAAGATGATATAGATAAATTACAATAATTATTTTATATAAATGGAGTTGATTTATTGTCTTAAATGTAAACAAAAAACTAATTCTAAAGATATTCAGATAATAAAATTGAAAAATATAAATGTAATTAAATCAAAATGTTGTATTTGTAATTCAAAGAAAAGTTGTTTTACAAAATTTTCTCCCTAATAAATGGCTCTATACAGTTCATTTGATTTATTCATTATCAGAAACCAAAATCAATTAAACAAAGATGATTGGGATGATATTTCTGAAAAATATGAGTTGATTATTAATATGATGAGATTGTTTCAAAATAAATTAAATTGGCAAAAAATTGCTCAACATCAAAATTTAACTATAGATTTTATTACTGAATTCATAAATTATCAATTAAAAGATTATATTGATTTGATTTGTAAATATCAAGATTTAACTGAATATTTCATTCATGATTATGCATTTACATTAAATTGGGAATTAATTTTAGAACATCAAAAATATCAGCAAAATTTATACTTGATCATGCTACTGAAATTGAATATTTTAAAAGTAAAAATGAAATTGATACATAAAAATTATAAAATTTGACATCATAAAATTATAAAAATTTTACTTGTTTTAAAAAAGCTTTTGATTTAAAAAAATTATCCTTAATAAATGGCTGATTACAAAAAATATGTAAATGATATTGAAAGAGCTGAATACAAAAATTTCTATCCATTATCTAAATTACATTTAAATGAACCTAATAAAAAAACTGAATTTAATATAGATTTTGGAGATGGATTTTGTACTTCTAAATTTCAATTTTATATATCTGGTAAATTGACTAAATCTGATGGAAATGCATATGATAATGGTGCTAATATAAAATTAATTGATAATTTTGTTCCATTTTTATTTTCAAAAATTGAAGTTAGAAAACATAATAAATTGATTGATGAAATTGAATATCCTGGTCTATTAAGTACAATTAAAGGTATTATAACTTATTCAAAATCAGAAATAAATCAGATAAATAATGGTTTTGAATCAAATTTTAAAAATAAATTTGAAGCAATTGGTAATTTATCTCATTTTGGATTAGGATTTTTTGAAAATGTAAATATTCCAATATACAAAGGAGGTTTTAATATAACATTTATTAGATCAGAAGATAATGATGCAATTTTTAGATGGAAAACTAAAAAGGCTGATGGATCTTATGATAATGCTACATTACCAACTGAAGGTAAAATAACAATTGATGAATTTTTTATTAGAGTTCCTATAATTGAATACAAAACAACAAGTAAAATTCAATTAATTAATGAACTAAGCAAATTTGAAAAAGTAAATTTTTATTTTAATCATTGGCAATGTATTGAACAAAAAAATATTACAGGAAAGAATTTAAGTTTTGATATAACAAATATCTATAGAAATATTTATAATCCAAAATTTATTATAATTGGATTTCAAAAATCAAGAACAAATGATCAGTTATTTGATACTTCTAAATTTGATAGTATGTATGTAAAAAATATAAGAGTAAAACTAAATGGTCATTATTACCCTGATGAATTAGAAAATTTTGATATAAACAATGAAAAATTTAGAATTATGTATGAAATGTATCAAGATTATAAAAAAGTTTATTATAATAGTAGTAAAATGTATTATAATCCAACAGAATTTCTAGAAAATAGACCAATTTATGTAATTGATACTACAAAAAATCCAACAAATATTTCAAATTCAAAAAATGATATTATTATTAATGCAGATTTTGATTATGATATAGTAGCTACTAGTAAAACAAATTGTTATATTATTATTATATCTGAAAAATTACTTGAATATAATATAATCAAAAATGATATTACTGAAATTAATTAGAATATATTATTACTATTTTAGTCAAATTTATTGAAAAAATACTACTAAAATTTTAAATTACCTTATGAAAAGTCAACTATTGAAAAAATACTTATAAAATGTGATAATTTTACTTGTTTTTAAAAAAATTTTATTTTGTAGAAAATTTAGGCATATTTGTTAAAAATTTCATTAAATTTGCATATTTTTTATGACAATTTGACAAAAGCTGAAAATTGGCCAAAAAGTGGCAAAAATATTGCATAATTGTATTAAAAAACTGTGAAATTTGTTTGATTTTTGATTGTCTCCAAAAGTGAGCCAGAACCAACATGATACTATCTACTTATATGTTTATATATTCTTAAAGAAAAAGATAATTTCAATATACAAGTGGTGGGAACAAGTTTAACTTTACACTATTGGGAAATAAATCCAACATGATGGTCCTCCAACGCCCTTTTAAATAGATTAATTGTCACAAAACCTGACAGCGCATACTGCGGATTCAATAGGCAACTGAGATGCTCTATGAAGCAACTTTCTGTCAAATAACCGAGTGGAAATTAATATTAGCAAACTTTGCCATGACTATGTTGCAATGTGAAGGAGTTAAAGTTTGTTTTGAACTATGAACCGAGAAACCGGCAACGCCGCCAATACGCCCGAAACTGGGACACACGGGCTGTCTGAACTATTTACTCTAGTGGTAATTAACATTGTCTATAAAATAATTTATCATGAATATGAAGCCAACAGGAGCTAAGGCCATCGTGTATTTTTTAATGTTTATTAAAAATATCAAGAAATAATCCAGCATTAATTTTAAAACTCTAAACCCTTTCAAATGATTAAAAGTACCGGGTGTTCATAAAGTCTTGCCCTGATTTGATAGCTTTGCTGTACAGAAACCATTAGAGCCAAGCGCAACTTACATTGCTTCTTTTGAAGAGAATTTAATCTAGTTTTTTTATATTAAATTGGTAACACCTTTGTTTAGCTGTTTGACAACAATGCAATTTTTTTTTAATTCGGTACAAAAGCAAATCAGAAATGGTTAGCCTCCAGAAGAAGTAACAGTGTGTCCTATGGTTCTATGAAACCCAGTCCCCCATTACCGGTACTGTCCAAAGACTTTATGTGCGAACGTTCAGAACACCTGCACCTGATGTAAAGAGTATCGAGAGCTGGTATCCATATTTTTGTGACAGGGGCAGTGTGTGTGACAAGAAACGAACTTGACGCCCGCGCATTACTGAAGTCACTGTGGATTGGGAGTGATGGCCCGACTGAATTGCCTCCTCGGTCACCAGACTTTACTCTTCTGGACTTTTTTTATGTGAGAGTTTGTCAAAGACGTAGTGTGTTCTACCCCAGTTCTTGATTTAGAGTCACTAAGAGAGAGAATAAGAAATGCAGTGCAGTCTGATACTCATTAAATGTTAATAAAAATATGGGAAAATAGAAAAAGTCGCCTAGATTATTTACAGGCATCCCAAGGCGACACATAGAATTTTATTGAGTTTGAATATATGTAAATAAAACTTGAGAAATCACTTGTTAAAACAGTAAATAAAACATTATTCTACCATCATTTGTTTTCATGCTATTCGATTTCTTTATCAGGGCAAGACTTTATGAACACCCGGTATTTATAAAATTCCAATAAATAGATTATGGAAGAGGATTGTATGTGTTTGTGTTTTTATGGATTTTTCATACCATACCTAAATTACTTAATCCTTATATTAAATCTATGTGAACTTGCTGATAGTGTTTTAGTTGTGAATGATTCACCGATCCTGGTATATCAACTACATTACCTCTCAATTTCTTCTTGAGCCCGTAGACATTCGGTGGGTGTTAAAGTAACTAATATTGCATTTTTAATGTTTACGTATATTAGTTTCTAGAGTATCAAACTATGGAGCACAGTGTCGCATAGTGACCACTGAGTGCTTTCCCCGAAGGATTGATTGGTCTGCATAGCTCAAGCGATGCTGGACTGCAATGGCCTAGCGCTATAGATTTAGATATATGTCATTCTAAAATGTTTAAAAATAATTCAGATCGTGTTTGTTTTTTCAAGTTATATGTGTTCGACAACCACTAAAATGGCGGCTCATATATGAAGAATTTGCCGTTGAGAACGAGGGGTAATACCCTTGAACCATATCCGGCAATACTGATTCAAGTATTACTTTGATGCCTTAAGGCTACTTAAGTAATAACCTATGTAAATTTAAACAATTTTATATTTTTAATTTTTTTTTATTCTAGTAATTGGTAGTTTGGATGGCATAAATGATTTTTTAGAATTAGAGTGGTGAAAGCTGTGTTTGAAAAAAGTTTCAACCCATTTTCATTAACTTCCGATTCTACATTCTCTTGCGAAATTTATATTACACAAGCAAATCTCTGAACACAAACAGATTTGATATAGACCCTAAGAGGGATGTTGGGAGCATAATTAATCTAATCGTCCCTTCAGCTACAACATGAAACGTCTCTTGACAGACAAGTTGAAACACGCCGAAGGCGGTCCTTCACTGGACAGCTTAACAGGCTAATTCAACCAATAATAGTCCTTAAGCAACATCAGTCTGGGCATTGGTTTGTTGGATTTTTTATTGTATACCAGCCCATTGTTGTTTAATATGTTATTAAAAATAGATGCATAATTATATATCTTTAAATGCAGTTCTAAATATGTACTCTTTTAAATAGAATTGTCTTCTTACATTGCGTTATGCTCAAAGTGACTCCCGTCTTATGTATTAACAAGATAAACCTCTTATTCATTATTTCAACAAAAACCTCTCGATTAGAATACATATTTTTTACTTTCAACAAAAAGTCTTCTTTGCATAGTATGGTTTTTAAATTATTTTTAAAATAATCTATAGTTGCATCAGTAGTAAAATCTAAGAATTTCTTTTGAAATAATCTTGAATTTAGTTTATACTTATATCATCGTTAGTCTTGTATGTAAATAAAGTGTGGGTCGTAAAGTATTTTAATAAATATTAATGAAACACGATAGCATTAGAATGAATACGATTCGGAATAATTGCTCTCTAGATTTGGAATTGAAATGTAAACGTTTTGTTAGCTCGTGGGATTGTAAAAATGGTATACATTTGTTTAATAACGTAAAACAAAAACAAACGCAGTAAATAATGGAAAGCAAATGAGGACAATGTTTATCCAGGAATAAACCGCTTTTAACATGTCCGAATATCTCTGAATTTGATTTAATGTTTATAAGTAAAAAGATGTAATAAAAACAGTATCAACGCACATGAGTTTAATTGATACTACACATTACAAAGCAGTGATTTATTATGTCCATTAATATATTCCACTAATAAAATCATAAATGTTTATGTTTGTAAAATTAATGAGGTTTGGTTTGGATTCCGGCTAACATTCTAAACAACTGAGCCAAATATTATAGATACCCGATTTTAAGCACCCAACACCCCTTTTTGACGACAAGGTTATTGGTCTATTCAGACGGTTCTGCGTTTCAACCATTTTTATTATACTATTTATATTATAAGGGTTAGAAATACAGCATAACGTTTACACACAAAATGTAAACTTTCAACAATGAAATATAATATAAATTTTTTAACAATTTTTTAGTTTTAATTTTGGAGAAGGAGGACAAAAGTTTTCTTTGTTATTAATAAATTATGTTATTAATAATAAAAAAAGGCATTGTAATTATAACAATAAAACCAATAAATGTAATAGTTTATTAATTGATAGAAGAAAGATTAGTAGGTAAAAATTTTATTTACTGAAAAAGGCAAAAAAATTAAACAAAGAGCTATAATTTTTTTACAACAAAGGGAACACTGAAGTGGAAAGTAGCTCGAGAACGCCTCCACAAAGATGGTATCAAATGCATTTAATTCCACTTAAAAGCATGTGTACATGGAAGGGGTTCATCTGGGCGTGGACAGTGAGAGTAAAACTTTTACTTTTTACACCTTTCCACTTCGTGGCTGCTCTCCAACTTTTCGTGGTGTTCGAAATAAACAACTTGGAATTGCAGAACTTACATTGAATGACTCTGAAGTTTAACAAATGTCTGCATTTGAAGGCAAGATTTGATTAATCTTAATTTTTTCAGTACGATACAAGATTTTTTTTAATGAATATAAATTTATAAGACTATTATTACCGTGTTGACTTATATTAAAATATTGGTTATCTTAAACATTACGCTATTATTTTATGTTTTTTTTTATATTAACTTAGAGCGATTATTAAAAAATATATCTATCAGTTTTTTAAATATCTTGTAATCAATATTTTTGTAATACCATTTAATACTAATATTTCAGGGGACAGACTGCCGAATAATCATTGAAATTTTTAATTTTATTCTAACTGTAATATTTATTTGCAAAGTGGCAAAGATAATATAATTTCCCCGAACCTTGGTTTATAACAGGGCAACCGAGCCACAAATTTCATCTCAGAAGCGTGACTATCATGTTTACAAAATTTGATAATACAATAAATTCCTACATAGAAATAATAATATTTCGTCTAATGATCTGTAGCGAATTTCTCTAACCTCCAAGATTTATACATATTTAATTATACATAAGTAGGGAAGGTTAGCCGGTCCTGCTGCAGGAGGAGCAAGGAGGATCAGCCCCCCCCCCCGAGGAACCCCCCCCCCCCCCCCGAGGACCTCCCGGCAGCTGACCCCCCCCCCGGCCAAAAATAGTAGAGACGTTTTTTTTTTTTAATTTATTATTATTATCATTTTTTTTTTTTATTTATTTATTTATATGACCTATGCCCACAAATGACGGTGTAACCCGACCCTCGGTCACCTGCGTGTAGTCCGCAGAGAGGGGGGAGCATAGGCATCCCACCCCGGCCCACACATCATTCGCCCTTCCTCACTCCTAGCAGCAACATGTCTCCTCGTGATCAGCCACCGCCTAACAGCGATGCTTTTTACGCAGATGACCTCTTACCGCAAGAAGAGGTACCTGATGCAATTGCGGCACCTGATGTAATTGCGGAACCCATTAATCAACTAGAGGAACCACCCAGGATGCTCTCTTACAGTCCGACGGTGTTCTTCGTCGATATGATGAATCCGTGGGATATCTTCTATCGATTCATCAATGAAGTCGATCTCTGGCTGATGAGCGGAGTTCATGTGAGAGTCATCTCCCCTTTACCCGGTTATCAGGAGTTTGCAATTACAGAAACAAATCATGCTGCGCTGCTGGAGTGGGGAACACTAATGATAAACACCCCGATGGATGACGCCGATCTGATTGATCGGACGTTACAGGCGCCGTTCTTCGTGGCCACTCTGCTATGGAGCGACACTATCCAGGGCGGTTAATTCCGCCCAACAGAAACGGCCCTTCTCAGGGCCCAATAATACCTCAATTACGCGTATGAGTTCTAACACTCATACGTACTGTGGCAAGGCACAACGCCACTTGGTCCGTTGTTCATGGGGACCACCCACGAAGGAGGAGCCCCCATGAGCACCTGCGGTGTTGTAACCCGACCCTCGGCCAGGTGCGACATTCCACACCTAGGGGAGCCGGCACAATAGACCGACCACACCCCATGCGTGGCCTACAAGTTGAAAACTAAATAACACGATCACTGTGTTATATAGTCAACATCTTGACTTAGATTAGTTTTTTTTTTTTTTTTTTTTTTTTTTTTTTTTTTTTTTTATATAACATAACCACTTAAAACTAAAAGGATTAGGATCAACAGTACGTTTAATCATCATATTCGCTATATTCTTCATGTTTCTCAGTTTTCACCTCCGCCTGGATAGTACCTCCACTCTTTAGCTCCTTTTCGGCTTCTTCTAGTTGCTGGGTAATTGCCATCTGGCATTGAAGTTCAAAATCATCACGCGGCACAGAACCGCAAATATCCATCTGAGCCAACCAGAGCCGCCTGAGGTCTTTTTCCTTCTCCTCGATAGCTTCGACGGCCGCATGTAATTCCTCTTCTGTAATAGAGGAGTCCCACAATTGTTCATCATCGGTTTTGCTGACATCCTTCTTCTCGGACTCCATAGCGCTATCTGGCCAAAACTCGTCTGTGAGACAGTCGGAAGGAGTGGGGGAGCAGGACGATATTTTCCCGCCATTCAGCCCCCCCCCCCCCCGACATCTCTCCCCGTAGCACAGTCTCACACCAACCTCAGTGCGGTACAGACATGAGTACGTCCGGATTAATTGACGAGTACTTAAACGCTTTCATGGCCGACATCAACGCCGCAGACGACAACGCCACGGTTGAGCAGATCCCGATTACACCTCCGAAGCCTAAGAAGAGAATTAGACCTACACCGAAGCCTAAAGTGGAAGAGTCACCAGCGAAACCGGGATGGGTGCCGAAACCATCAGACGATTGCCCCATCGTATCGTGGCTTGAAAACGGACAACTTTACGCGGTGCAGAATCCTTCAAATAGCGGACCAGTGCTTTTAAAAATGGAAATGTACGACGGTTCGGACATGGTGTACAGATGTGGTTTATTTAAAGACAAGAATAGTGAATTGTACGAGAGCGTCAACCAGGTGGTGGACAAGTCAGAGAATTTATGGATCAATAAAGCTACGGGAGTACCAAAGATTAATGGTTTGACGCAGACAGTAACACAATACAGCAAGACCGTTGAGAAACCGAAGAAGCCGAGTGCGAGTACAAAACCCAGCAAGAAAATCAAGAAGGCATTATAGGAACAACCGTTCTCACGTTTCATCGACCACCTGCACAAACACCTGCGCTCATAAAAAATCCATGATGGCCACCACCCTTCTCGACCCTTCTCACGTATCATCAGCCACCTGCATCCGGTCACCTGCGCAAACAAAAGAAGCGGGACGAACATTCTCACGTTTCATCGACCACCTGCACAAACAAAAAAATCCAAGATGGCGTCTGGGATGATAAAAACCGAGCGAGCGGACCGAGTGAGCATCATTCTTCGACTAGTCGCCGCATCATCACCACCACCATGTCGAGCAGTAAGATGACTTCAGAGTCCGCACCCGCTGTGACGATGGACCTGCGGACCGCACTGAACACCTGCAAGTCCAGCTCTCCGGCCTACACCCGCCTGTCTGATCTGCGTGAGGAATGCAGCTACGCAATCAGTGGGATGGAGCGGGTGACCACTCCGTTCGGCGAGACTATCGTCGTCATCTTAGAGGGACAAGTCGGCGATGACTTCTTCCTGCGAGTCTACCTGCCCAGGCGTTTCAACCAAGGCCTGAGTGACCACGACATCGAGCGGTACAACAGCGGTTTCGGAGATCGCCTTCGTCTGATGAAACGCAGCCCACTCCCAGGTAGCAAATTCACTCCACTGGAATTTTTGTAAAGCAAGCAAAGAAGAATCAAGACGTAAATACCTTTATAAATTTTGATAGTTTTTAAGCAATAAAATATCCATGTACATTACAGCATAAACTATTGTCTTTTATTTTAAGATGAAACCCAAACCCTTATTTTAAGAAAAAGTGTATGGTATTTAGTTTTAGTTTCAGTATTAGTCATGGGCTTGAAGTGGCAACATCCATTCTCAGCCATTGTGGCGGGCCCTTCGGGCAGTGGTAAATCACATTTTGTGTCCAAGTTTATTGAATACATAAATGAAATGTGTGATGTAAAATTTGCCAAAATCAACTGGCATTACGGTAGTGGTGGGGGAGGAGGTGATGTAAGTAATTCCAAAATAAACCACATTGAGGGTTTACCGGACTTGAGTGATTATGATGGTAAGGAACCAATACTGGTTATAATTGACGACATGATGTGTGAGGCAGACGATAGAGTGGTGGATCTATTCACGAAGGGTTGTCATCACCGCAACATCAGTGTGTTTTTCATAACTCAAAATCTTTTTCATCAGGGTCGTGGGCAGAGAGACATCTCACTAAATGCTCACTACATTATATTTTTTAAAAATCCCAGAGACAGAGTACAAATCAGATATTTAGCCAGGCAGATATATCCAGACAGTCCAAAGTTCATAGAGGAAGCCTACAGTGACGCCACGAAACAGGCACATGGTTACTTGCTTTTGGACTTGAAACAATCGACATCCGAGGACATGCGAGTACGCACTTGCATATTTCCCGAGGACCGTGTAAACTATGTGTACTTACCAAAGAAAAAATAACAAGTCAGTTACAATCATGTCGTGCTTGAAGAAGGACGCGCCGCTGCTCAGAGCGCTAATACATGCAACACCCAAGGAACGCAAGGCATTGTTAAAGGCTTGCGACAGGAGTCGAATCCGTTCAGTCTGCGAGTGCGCCTATAACGTGCTACGTGGGAACGTGCCTCTGTCGAGTAAGACTAAAAGCCAGTTGAGCAAGCATAAAGTGGCTCTGAGACGCTTAATAAGACAAGGAGAGTGTTGGGGAAAGAAACGAAATTATCTAGTGCAGAAAGGAGGTGGAGTTTTTATTCCATTACTGTTGGGCACAGTGTTACAGGCAGCAGTCAGTAGTGCATTGGGAAAGTGAAATGGATGTCCAGACAAAACCATTTTATTTGACTTTACTTAGCGGTACGCCCCGCTCAGCAAATTATTATCCGAAAAATAACACGTCTGATTTTACTGTACAACTACCGAAGTTCATTTGCTTGGACAGTAGAGATTGGGAAGTAGCGCTCGTAGAAGTGCATTACCCATGTTCGTTCTCAACAGTAGGGTCCGATGCTTTGATACAAGTAGTTGGTACAAAAAAGGAAGAACCCAAGAAGTCTGTGGGAAAAGAAGGTAAATCAGCTAACAAAGAAGGTGAATCAACCATCAAAGAACCGACCAATAAGAAACCCAAAATATTCGCACACATCGATAGACCAAAACCCGGATACTACAATTCAGTTGAAGAATTGTTGGAGCACATCAATGGGCTGAATTATGTAAAGAAAAGTGGAACTACATTCAGTCTTGACGAAGCAAAGCGTGTTAAAGTATCGTTAGGAAATGCGTTGGGACCTGTCACAAGAGTGATTTATTCCCATTCACTCGCACTTCAATTGGGAACAGCATCGACGGATGATATAATATCTGAACCAGGTTTACTTAAGAGTACTAGACCGACTAATTTAAATCTTGGTTTACCAGCACATATGCTCGTGAACTGCGATCTGGCTGAAGAACAAATTTTAAGCGAACTCCGTATACCACTATTGAGGATTATCAATATATCCCACTCGTTAAATGATTATGGAACGTACAAGACGGCATACATAAGTGATCCGCACTACGTACCAGTGAAAAAGAAGACATTCGAAAGTGTGAGAATTTATGTGTTGGACATCTTAAAGCGAGATCTCTCATTCCGTCACGGAGCGTTGACCGTTAAACTACACTTCCGACCGGCCGCCGCTGCTGCACATCAATAATGGAGCACGCAAAGAAGATGGCCGTCGTCCCGCAAGAGCTTATTGAGCGTTTACAGTCTACATCATCATCATCGGAGAAGCAGTCAAACAATTTGTCCACTACGGAAGGACTGGATGTGGAGATGCAGAAAATAATGAATAACAAGAGTATAGACGATAGTGAAAAATGGAAACTGTACAATCAGGCGTTACAGCGTTTCTTACACTTTGCCTCTAATAATCGCCAGCCGATTAATATTCCAATCGTGGATGCGACATTCGGCGATGATGCCCAACACCCGACACGGGGTGCAGCGGAAGGGCCAGTCGAGGAGATTGTCGAAATGTTCTCAAAGACATACAGGAGTGACGCCCGCAATCTGTTACGATTTATGAAAAAGCCCGATAGTCGAATCAGTTGGGATATCAACTACTCGGTGTTTATCGATGGTCGAAAACTACCGAATGCGAATATAGTTGATATTTTGAATAACATAGTGAGAGTTCGAATAACCGAACGTATACCGCCAGGATGGATGGAAGTGATGACTGCTTTGAAAGAAATGAATGTACCTCTAGAATTTATAAATAATATCAGAGCGTTACGGGAATTGAATGACACATTCAAATCACCATCACGGCTGACCAGTTCACCGAGTGCACCATCACCGCGCAGAACACCGATGCGAGAGCGGCTACGTTCGTGGGCAACAGTGAAACGAGGAGCTAAGGAGCGGCGCGGTGAGACATCATTACAGAGAACATTACGTGAGGTCGATGATCATCTAGCGAAAACACCGATTGAAGAAGCGTCGACTGGCGGCTATGCCGCGTCAACTCCCATAATAAGAGACGAATACCAGTGGGACAGGGAGCCGTTGGGCTTTCTAGACAGGTGGGAACCGTATCCGACCAAGTGAGCATGAACCGTCTCTATTACAACCCCGGCGAGCCCGGTGCGTTCGGCGGTGTCGCACCGCTAGTGCGAGCTGCACGCAAGAGAGATATTTCAAAGTCGAAAGTAATCGAATGGCTACAATCACAGGATACTTATACATTACACAAGCCGGCCCGTAAACGCTTCCCACGCAACCAGTACTCTGTTTTCGGCCCGTATGAACTGTGGCAAGCGGACTTGAATGATATGCGAGGATTGAGTAAATACAACGATGGAGTCAATTACCTACTGACTGTGATAGACGTGTTCAGTAAACGTCTGTACGTGAGAGCGTTGAAGAGAAAGGAAGGTGCAGAAGTGGCAGTGGCATTCGAAGAAATATTCAAAGAAGCGACTAAAACTCCGCGTTGCCTCCAGTCTGACAAAGGAACAGAGTTTACCGGCGCCAAGACCAGACAGTTATTCAAAAAGTACGGAATAAAATATGTGACTACGCAGAATCCCGATGTTAAAGCGGCAGTAGTGGAACGCGTGAACCGCACATTAAAGTCTCGCATGTGGCGTTACCTGACTTACAAAAACACTTACCGATATATCGATGTACTGAATAAACTGGTGAAAGCTTACAATGCTAGCGAACACAAGAGTCTCGGTGGTGGATTGCGCCCCATCGATGTGAAAAATGATCGGACGATAACACAAGTGCTACAACGCATGTACAGTAAAATTCCACGTCGTGTTAAGCCCAAACTCAAGATTGGTGACACGGTGCGCATAGCAAAGGAGAAGGGCACATTCGCCAAAGGCTACGAGACCAATTGGAGTAACGAAGTGTTCACTATTCGTAAAGTGAACACTCTGATGCCGTTGCCCATGTACACGCTGGCGGACCTCAAAGGTGAAGTTTTGACCGGCCAGTTTTACGAATACGAATTACAGAAAGTAATATATCGGAGTGATCAGCTATTCAAGATTGACAAAATACTGGACACTCGTGGTAGAGGTGCCAGTAAGCGTTATTACGTCAAGTGGCGAGGTTACGGAGACGAGTTTAACTCTTGGGTGAGAGCGCAAGACTTGCAAAATGTCTAACTCGCAATTCTTCCTGACACTGCCCAGCAACAGTTCTATGGAATATTTCCCCAACAATAAGGTGTCAAACTATACTACGCATCTTTCGAAACAGATACGATTGGAAGGTGCGTGGGAGATGGCTCTGGTGGAATCTCACTATCCATGCTCATTTCCATTAGTGGGCAAGAACGAGATTATAATAATCGAACAGGATACCATTCTTTCCGCCATAGATTTGGGAGATACAGACAAGTACACGTTTACTCTGGACATGGGTTACTACAAGAATATAACCGAATTGTTGAATATGATCAATGATGCGAAGGGCCTCATAGATTACGTAGAGTTCACCTATGACAAAGATGCGGACAGAGTGGAAATAAAAATACTGAAAGAAGATGTAGTTGCCATACATTTAGACAATAAACTGGCTTTACAGTTGGGATTCGATCCGCAGCAGAAGGACATTGTGAAAAACAATAAAGCATCATGGTCACCGAATCTATCGATGGGGCTTCCGGCTAATATGTACGTGTACTGCGATCTGATTGAGCCACAACTGATCGGAGATACTTCCGCCCCACTATTGAAAATCATCAACATTGACAGAGGCGACTACGTGCACGGAGCGAATAAGACTGTACTCTACACGAGCCCGCATTACGTGCCGATCACCAAAGGTGCATTCGAGACTGTGGAAATCGACCTCAGGGATCACACGGGCCAAAACCTCTCATTCCTGTTCGGGACGTCGTACGTGAAGCTGCATTTCAGAAGAGCTCTGCATAATTAACTGTAAAAATGGCTTCAAACGATCCGTACATGGCGTACTACTATCGCCAGCATTCGCAGACGGGCGGATCGATAGAAAAGGTGTTTCGCGGCGCCGCCTATCAGAGGGGGCACGGAGTCGGCAGCTTCTTGGGCGGTATGATCCGCACCGTATCTCCGTTGATCAGGAGCGGAGTCGCAGCATTGGGCAGAGAAGCGTTAAGGTCAGGAATGGGTTTCCTAGGCGATGTGACGCTGCGTACGAAACATCCCAGAGATGCGGCGGAGGAGCGCATGAAAGAGTTTACAGGCTCGTTGAAACGCCGAGCCGACGACAAGATTGAACGAGTTCTCCTTGGCGGAGGCAAGCGGCGGCGGCTGCCTGCATCCAAAAAGCGCGGAACGCGTAAGAGTGGCGCGAAGCGCGCAACGCGCAAGACTTCCGCGAAGCGCGCAATGTACGGCGGCAAGAAGAAATCGAGTGGTCGTCGCACACGCCGTGTCACGCCTCAGTCTCTGGCCAATCTCCTTAGAGGAAGGACGTCATCAAAGAAGAAGAAGCAGCAGCAGAAGAGGAAAGCGGTATCCAAGAAGCAGAGGAAATCCGTTAAGAGGAAATCAGTAAAGACGAGTCGTGATATTTTCAATTAATCATGTCGTTCATACATCAAAGATCGTGCGAATGCGTCAAGACGGAGTTGGACTTGTTTTCACTACCGCCCACACAGACGAGTATCGAAAATGGTAAATGGATTCAATACAAACCGATATCCACGCTGACGGACGACTCACCGATAGAGTTTGTAGTGCCCGGCAATGGTGAAGAGTACACCGATCTCTCGCAAACAATGCTGGAAATCACAGCATCGATCATTAAGGCGGACGGATCGGCGATCGCAGCGGCCGATGCGACAAAAGCTGGTCCGATAAATAACTGGCTACACTCGTTGTTCAGTCAAGTGGACATGTGTATGAACCAGAAATTGGTTACACCGCAAAACAACACTTACGCCTATCGAGCGTACATCGAAACAGTATTGAACTACGGATTCGATGCTAGGAAATCACATCTATCGTCCGTGCTGTGGAACGCCGACGATTCAGGCCATATGGAAAACACCGAAGACGATAATGATGGACTGGAAAAACGACGAAAGCTAACGAAAGGAGGGCGAGAAATCGATATGGTCGGTCATCTGCATTTGGACATGTGTAATCAGAATAAATATCTATTGAACGGAGTCGAGCTACGCTTCAAGTTAAACAGGTCGAAAGATGCATTCTCCTTGATGGTGCACGAAGGTGACTACAAAGTACATATCGCCGATGCGAACCTGTGGATTAGAAGATGTAAAGTCAGCCCGACCGTACTGTTGGCGCACAGCAAGATACTGCAGTCCGGAACCGCTAAATATCCAATCACACGAGTGGACGTGAAATCTTTCACGCTCGCTTCTGGCATAAGGAGCAAGACTCTGGACAACGTATTTCTGGGACAAGTTCCGAAGCGCGTGATTGTCGGTATGGTGACCAATGCCGCATTCAACGGTGATGACAAAAAGAATCCGTACAATTTCAAGAATTTCGATTTGAACTACTTCTCACTGTACGTGGACGGTGAACAGGTGCCGGCCAAGCCGCTCCAACCCAAGTTCTCTCCTGCCGGTAGCGCAAAGTCAGTTATGGCGTACAACACAATATTCAGCGGCACGGGGATCCATTTCTCAGACGCCGGAAACGTGATCAGCAGAGAAGATTTCGAAAACGGATACTGCCTGCTAGTGTTTGATCTGACACCCGACCTGTCTGCCAGCGATACCGGCCACTGGAATCTCGTACGCAACGGCAGCGTGCGCATGGAACTGGGATTCGGCACCGCGCTGACCGAGACTGTCAACTGTTTGGTGTACGCAGAGTTTGACAACGTAATTGAAATCGATCGACACCGCAACGTGATGGTCGACTTTGGCGGTTAGTCTCTCACCGGCAACCGCACGAGATGGATCGCTTACGCAGAGTACGCTGCAGGAACGTGTCCGCCCCCATCATTATTGATATCCAATGCTTCAAAGACAATATCGGTGATTATATAATGAAAGAAGTCTGCGTTATGGAAGTGGACAGCGGGATACTACTGATGCATCACATCGCCAAACCGCCGTTCAACAAGGACGAACTGACTGTCGACAAACTTCGAGAAACGCATTGGCTATCGAAACACTATCACGGATTAAAGTGGGATCAAGGGGACATCGGCTACTATGACTTGGAACAAAAGCTACGAAAGACGATCGCCGAACGACACACGGTCTATGTCAAAGGATCGGAAAAGAAGAGTTTCATATCTAGACATTTAGTGATTGATCACTTCGCTACCAACATCATCAACTTGGACGATATCGGATGCGGTTCACTGGCGACGATCAACAATCTACTATCGAAATCCACGCTGCGATGCCGCCATCACAGATCAGCGAACCACCGATGTTCACTCTCCAATTGTATTGCATTACACGGTTGGTTATTTTTGACTAACAGTATTGACGATGATAAATTGGAATCTGTTGATGAGACTTCATATTTCTGCTCTTGTTTTCACACGTCTACGAGCAGTACAACGAGCACCACCGCTGCAACTATCGGCATCGACACTGTAGAATGAATACCATTCAGATTGAGAAATATCTATCGACTCTGCCGGTGCACAATCATGGGGTCTACGCTGCCGACCGACTACCGCATCGCATCTCCCCGTCTACAGCAATCGTTGTGAATACCGATCCACACAATGAAGACGGCACGCACTGGGTTGCATTCTACCTGGACCGGAAGAGTGATGTCATTGAATTCTTCGACAGTTACGGACAACCCCCGCATCTGTACTTCTACCAAGGATTCCTGAGACGTAACGCTCGTCGCTATCTGTACAATGAGTATCGTCTACAAGATGATGACAGCGCAGTCTGCGGCCACTACTGCTTGACTTACCTGTATTACCGAACTCACCATGATATGAGGATGATGGACTTTGTGCAGCTCTTCGACGACACCTCCACTGCTCACAATGATGCGATGATCAGAACACTTTTCACCAGATTGTATAAACACTTGTAGCAATATTTGCTTTTTCATATTTTTTTTCTTTGAATGTAATGTAAATATTTTTTATTTGTAAAGTGATTTTTTCTTTTTCTTGTAATAAAAATGAGTACTCAACAAACACTAATCTTTTCATTTCCTTTTAGCATGTAAGTTTCATTTTTGATCAGGCTCACTATTTCAAAGTCAAGAGTGTATTTGTAAAAGTCTATTACTTTAACCATTGTGCAGACTCATTATTTACTTTCATAGACCAGAGAGAGTCTAATGACTCAGTATTTAAATTTTCAAAAGAGTCTGTTAGTTTACCCATTGCACATCTTTGACATAACTTTTTAAAGTGAAAAGAGCCTATTAGTTTTACCTTTATGCAGACTCATCATTTATATTTACTTTAATAGTGAAAAGAGTATGATATTAAAATCAAAGAGTCTGATAGTGAAAGATTCTAAGACTATGTGTGAAACTGGAAAAAATAAAAACAAGTATGTCAATATACAAATGACTAGATTTATTAATGAGCATAACTAATTTTAAACATGTGTAATAATTACAAGATGATTTTCAAGAACTTAATACAATATTTGCAAGAATGAACTTAATACATTATTTGAAAGGGAATGATCTTTATACATTATTTGAAAAATTAGTTCACAATAAACATAAATATTATTTCAAAGCATTTACTCTATACAATTATTATAAAATAATTCTCAAGAAAAAATTAATATTTGAAGAGAAATAATTTATAGAAATGAACTTTATGCAATATTTAAATATCAATTTACAAGAACAAATAAAAATTTATAAAATAGTCAACAAATATTAATATTAATTCAAAGCATTTACTATATAAAATATTTACAAATAAATTTACAAGAAAGATCTTTATACAGAATGATCAAGAATGAATAAATAATCAACAAACATAAAATCTATAAAATATTCAACAAATGAATTTGATTCACAAAATAAACACATCACAGTCCATACAGTCCATACAGTCCATCACAGTCCATCACAATCACTGCCTAACCGAACGGAGCCTACCCGATCACACTCATGCTACACTCAACTATACTGTATCGTCGTCAACATCCATTATCATAGGCAGAGCTGGAGGTAACGGTGGCGCCCTGGGGGGAATAGCATAGTGCCCCCACGGAAGCGTGTTGATACCATCCTCAGGCATCACGTATCGTTTGTCATCAAACGGAGCCAAGGATCGCTTCCTCACCACAACTGTGTATATAATGTGGTGCATACTCTGGAACCTTTGGTTGTCCGTACTCTTTATTGACTTATTATATAAACAATCTAAGTAATCCTGTACGGACAGGTCCCTCGCTACCACGGCGCGGTTAACGCCCTTTGCCCGTTTTACAGGCGGTGGCGCACCATAGTCGTCGTCATCTCCGTTACCAATAGCACATGTCATAATTCCTGGTGTCATACAGTATAGTTTTGCCATCAAGCCGACGAACATCCTGATGATTCTCCCACCGACTTCGTCCTTGAATTTCCCCAGAACCCTGGCGTTGCGCCCGTCGTAGCACATATGGTTCTGAGGATAGTTGCTGGTGTCGAAGTCGTCCAGGTGCGTCAACATGTCGCGGTAGACGTCTCGGGTACGGATGTGATAGTAGATGCCATCGGTATCCATATAGGCCATCTTGATGTTCTCGATTCCGTACCGTTCTACCATGTCGTAGTGAAAACCATACATCCACCGTTTACTGTGGTCCAGAATGCACATCCCCGCATAGACTGGCTTGCTCAAGACGACTCTGACTTTTGCCATATTCAGTAGGGCCAGGTTTTCATTGTACCATATTCGGTCGCTAAAGTTGACCTTGGCCACGTACTTCGTATACGTCTTGCGGGATGATGCGATTTTTAGATTCAGGTGTTTTCTCACATTCTGGAGGCTCATACCATAGACGGCGTTCACCATTAATTTGAACATTTCCACCTCAAATTTGTTGGTGGCTTGTCGTCTAAGTTCGGTATTCAACGCCACGTACGGTTTCAACCACGGCGACTGTTTGAAACGAAGCACCCGGTGAACACGGCGAACACGCAGTCCATTCTCAATTGCTTGTTGAAGGTATCGGTAATGGATCACGTATTCCTCCTTGTCCATGAGAGTTGCCATCAGTTTTTTGGATTGTCCCGCTCCGCTGTTGATTATATCCTCCGACGAGTAGGGTAGTTGGAATGGTGGTGATTTTTGGACTTCCGGACAGAACGGGAGGTCGCGATGTCTGTCGTGGAGTGCCTGGTCCCTTGGATATTCCAGGTCCACTTCCAACACATATCCGTTGTCTCCGTCTGCCGGTATGTTCATTATGTCCAACTCTTCGATCTCCCTTTGTGATAACCACTCGAAGTCCTTGTAAGGGAGTGGTTCGGACGTGGCCCATCCGTAGAGGTTATTCGCGTCGTAATACATGATATATGTATCATTGTCGTTTTCTACGACGCCTCCACTTGTCGATGCGCATTGGCCGTCTCGGTTGCCGCCATCTTCCGCTCTGGTGTACTTGTTGTTAGCGACAACGTGCCTGGTAACGCATTGGGTCAGTCCGCCTCGAATACCTTTCTCAAAAAATAGATACATGTCTACATCTTGTAGGGTATCGAGTACCACGCCGGTCTTAAGCAGCATCACATCCCACGCATATGAAGGAAGAGTGAGATAATGTGCGGGATCTAGATTGTAATGAACCATGCACATATCTCTGAATCCCTCGAACACATCTGCTAGTAGCAGAACGTCCGTCATTAAATATATTTCTGCATACTGTCCGAGGGATATACAATTAAACTTATTCCATACGCGCAGAGCGTGAGCATAATCATCGTCGGAGACATTCTCACCGAAAACTTCTTTAGGGGGCAGTTGGTCTTCTTCAAGTACTTCCAGCGATGTGACGTACTCATATGGGAATATTCCCTTTCTCCGAAGCAGTTCGAAATCTTCAGGATCTTGATAGCGGGCGCGTGTGATCTTCATTTTCTCGGCCGGCAGAATCGAGGCTAGGGTACCTAACGCCTTCGACATCATGCGATAGGAGTCCACAAATTGTAATTTGATACTATTCCGCCGGCCTGCGCCTGGATACTTGAACCACTTGGAGAAGGTGATATATTTCTCTTCGGTATTCGCGAGTACATCGACATCTCCCTTGTCCACGCCGAGCTCACGTATGATGAAGTGAGCATCGTAGTTGGACAGGTTATGGAAGTACATATTTACTGTCTCCTGTTCTCGGTAGCGGAGGTTACATCTGCGATGTGCTGCTCCTCTGTAGTTGTACGGAGGTGAGTGTTGATGATCCCTAACTTTCATGTCGTCTTCACGGTCGTTAGGGCCGAATTCCCGCTGGCAGATATGACAGACAGTAGCTAGTTGAAACTGAAACTCCTGCTGTTCTGTCAACTGCGGCGGATCTCCGGGCATGCGCTGGCCATACAGGATCTCACCAATCTTCTGTACGTCATCCCGTACGGCTTTGATGAAGTGTTGCGCAGCATCCTCACCTCTGTACATCCGCAGTTTGGAGAAGGTGATGTTGTCCTGATCATCGTCATCGCAGTCTCCTTCGTCGGCTGTTCGTAGGTCGTCGCGAATGTAGTAAGCGTAAGCGTACGGTCTATGAATATTCCTGGCATTGTTGGGTGTGCCACCCACGCGGGGTTGTCTGGTTGTTCTGGCTGTTGCCGGATCCCACGCCGGTGGCTGGACAGTTGGTGCGGGTTGAGGAGGTCTTTCGGCCTCATATGGGACGAGCATACTTTCGAAGTCGGCGTAGATGGTAAACCGACTCCTCTTTGTACGCTCGGGGCGACTGAACATGATGTGTTTGTCTTCTGCCACATCAGTTCTCAGCGGAGCATTATTAGAACAGTAACGACGGTGCTCTTCCAACCGTTCAGCTCCGGTGAGGTTCAGCTTATTTGGCTGATCGTCAAAGTATGCGAAGCATCTTTTGCAAATGTGCAATCGATGTTCGCGACGAGTCAGCTGGCTAGATACTAGCCGCCCAAAGTCTGAGATGTACGCATAATGCGTTGTCCTCTCATCTGTCAGGAACAGAAGATCAAAGTGGTTCGGCAGCTCACGATCCACGATGCGAAGCGGGAATACATAATGCTCTTCTTTGTTTGGATTGAAGTGCTTCTGTTTCTTCTTCTCTAGACCGTACACATTTACGCTTACGCCGGGGTTGTTGCGCTCGAACGTGCGGATTTTATCTACTTTGACTGGGAAATCCAACCCTTCAAAATTTATGTTGGCTCGCGCCCTAACCTCCGCGGTAAACTGATTGGCGGTGGGTCGGACACGATGGTTATCAATATATTTCGCCAGGATTGAATATTCAAAGCAGCGTTGATCCGCATCGTTCAGCACGTTAACCACAGCGCGTTTCATGGCGATATTGTGAGGAAGGGGGATGAAGGAACTGCCTCTGAGAGGGCTATAAACATTGATACGGACCTCCATGTCCAAAACCCTAACAAAGCTCCATCCCGAGCCCTTCATCTCACATGTCTCCTTCTCCAATAGAAGTTTATTGATAAACTCTTGGCAGATTTCGTCAACATCTGACGAATGGAGAATGGAGACATTTTTTGTCTTGAAGGCGCGCCTACAAGTATCACCATGAATGTTTGCGAATTCGCATTCGACCCACAAATTTACTTTGATGGCATGAGTGTGTAATAAAATACGTCGCATGAGTGTGATTACCTGCGTCCTCAGCGATAGAAGGAACTCCTGCAGGGTAAGTGCTTCGTCCGCGGGCTCGGCTAGGCGATATGTCTTGAGTCGCCCGCGGAACGCCGTCTCCACCTCGATAAACCCCGCAGGAGATAAGTCGCCGGGGATCACAGGCACCTCGTCGTCTTCACTTGTTGCTCCTCCTGATGACGACGACGAAGATGTGGCAGGCGACGCTGGTGGGGCTCCACCGATCTGGGCAGGCTGCTGGTCCGCACGTAAAGCTCTGCATCGAAAACGGGCGTGGAACTTGAGGTTATCCTTCCTCGTAAAGGATGATCCACACCCGCCGCAGACATGGCCTGAAATACACACATATATGTAGCTACATGCATAGTAATGGAAGAAAATCTATAATGACATGTTCGCAAGGATGATATGAATATTGGTATAATAGAAATCATTAAATGATTGTATTGCACTTTTTTTTACTTTAATAGTTGAATTCTCTGATAAAAATTTACATTAAAGTTTATTAACAAAATGATTTATAGTGTGATTTGGAAATTAATCTTTAAGTTTTTTTTTTTTTTTTTTTCAAAGACTATGATGTGTTGAGATTAATTTGATAAATGTCTTGGTAGAATAGGATAAATATCTGAGATATGCTTAGCATTCAAGATGGATTTACATGTTAAATGTTGAAATAAAAGACGAGTACAAACCTGTTGTGCGAACTCCAGCGGGCTCTGGGGCTTGTGATGGTTCTGGAGCATTGGAGGGACCGGGCCTCGGTTCGACGTCGGGAGCGGTGGATGGACCTGGCCTAGGCTCGAAGTCGGGCGCAGTGGAAGGACCAGGTCGTGGCTCCGTCGGACTGGGTGTTGGCACGAAGCCTATAACAAAGCATAGTCATGGTTAGGATATTTTATATTAGTATGGTTAGATTTATGAACATGATGAAACAAAGCATAGACATTATTAAAATATCTTTATAATAGTTTCATGATCATTGTGAAACAAAATGTTTAAGAAAATGAATGAAAGAATTTTTCGTTCAAGTGTGTGATAAAAGTTAATCAAATTTGGAAATTAATAAGTGAGTAACAGATTCAGTAGAATGGATAGCAAACATTGAAGTGAATCTATTTTCATCATTATGCATATACCGAAACGAAGAAGATTTTTAGAAGTAGATGGACATCCAGCTAGTTAGTGAACATATATAAATTTGAATACTAACCCGGTCTGAATGCTGGGTTCACCATCGGTTGAGGGTGAGGGTGAGGGTGATGCATGGCGGCGTGGCGGCGCAGGTTGTCCTCTCTCGAGAAGCTCTTGTCACATTGCGGACACGGGAATTCGTTTCCGCGATGTGCCGATTTGATGTGACGTGGGACATTCCGCCTCTCGGAGAAAGCCTTGCCGCACACTGCGCATGAGAAACGCTTCTCAATGTTGTTCATGGTGAACTGAAAACAAATCGGTTCGTATTGGCATAAGGAATACTTTGGAAATCACAAATATTGTGTCGTTTTAAGTTACGAATAAAGTTTTTGTTGAAGTGTCTGGTAAAAAAAAAAAAAAAAAAAAAAAAAAAAAAAAAAAAAAAAAAATGGAAACTAATAAATGAGTAAGGGTTTCAGTAGAATGGATCACAATCATTGAAGTGAAAATGAATTAATAATTTATTCACAGTTCTATACTACTGATGTTTCCATAGCACACTACTAATGAATTTAAGCTTTATGTCATTTGAAATATCCGAATTGTATCGCTGGTTTAACTATTGGTATATAAACTCAGCTTTCGATATGCAAATAGTATGAAGATAGGTTTTAGGCCATATGAAAAATCCAAACCACAATATTGCTGCATCTATCGTTACAGAAGCTCATTATTAGAAGAGAATTTACGTTCAGTATGTAAGAACACTAAGTGAATACGGATTATAGGCAAAATAAAAAAAAAAAAAATATTCATAACCGCATCACTGGTTCAAATTATTGTTACAGAAACTAGATATTAAAATACATATTTTTAAAAATGATATGCAATGCCAAATGTAAAACTTTAATAAAATTAAAATGATTAGTTTAAATATGTGTAATGTTGTAGAATCTCCAAAACGGCATTACTAGTTGAATTATTTTACGGAAATTAAATATTAGAATCGTTATTTTTCTTTGGTACAGAAGGGCAAGTGTTAAAAAGAAAAAAATTAAAATAATTAGTTTCAATATGTGTTACGTTATTGTGAAGTAAGAAATCAAAACTAAGATGAATCTGCTAAAACCATAATAAAAAGGAAAACTAAATGTAATTAAAACTAGTTATTGTAAATAAGGAAAGATACTCACAATTGAATATATGAATATCCAGAGGAATACTGACACTTGCACTTCACTTGCACTGGTACGCGGAGCGGATCGCGAGCACGTCTGTACGAGGTGGCGGTAGCAGTCAGAATGACGCTCCGGTTGGGCAAGATGGCGGCCGCGGAAGGGACGCGCAGCTCGGTGGGAAATAAGAGACGCGCTGTTATGTAACTCGACAGATGGTGAACGGTCGTTCCCACGCAGGGGTGTGGTTTATTGTCTTCGGCTCCCCTAGGTGTGGAATGTTGCACCTGGCCGAGGGTCGGGTTGCGACACCGCAGGTGGTCCTGGGGAGGGGGGGGCTCGCCACGAGAAGTCCTCGGGGGGGGGGGGGGGGTCAGCCACTTGGGTGGTCGGTGCCAAACCCGGTTTGGTGTAGACAAAGGCGGACGCCAGGTGTTGTCCCCACTCCTGACTCCCTTCCACCCTGCGTCGATCCGCTCATTCACAGCCATGTCGTCGCTTCTGGAGGTAGCCTACGATGATGCTCTCGTCGCCGCGGCCGAGGAGGCCGAACGCGCCACCATAGAGGAGGACGGCATCCTCATCGCGGCGGCAGAGGAGGCGGAGGCTGCGGATGCAGAGGCTCAAGCGGCGGCAGCAGCGGAGGCGGCAGCGGCGGAGGCGGCAGCCATGGTAGCCATGGCGGAGGCGACGGCGGAGGCAGCGTTGCGTGACGGCACCCTCCATCAACTCGAGGAGACACAAGCACAGATGGAGGAGCTGTTCTTCGAGACATACTCCGCTCAGCCTCAAACTCCAGAGCAGTGGGCAGACTACAATAGTCTGTTCGCTCAACTCGCTGCGATGGAGGCCGCCATCGCCGCAAGGAAAACATAATAAAAAGATTTTCCTTCTCCCTTAGTTTAGTTTAGCTTTAGTTTTTAGTCATAGTTGTACATGAATAATTGTAAATAGAAAAAAAAATTAAAATAGAAAGGAAAAAGAAAAAAGATATATAAATAAATAAATGTAAATAGAAAAAAAAAAAAAAAAAAAAAAAAACAAACAAACAAACAAAACTAATCTAAGTCAAGATGTTGACTATATAACACGGTGATCGTGTTATTTAGTTTTCATCTTGTGGACCACGCAGGGGTGTGGTCGGTCTATTGTGCCGGCTCCCCTAGGTGTGGAATGTCGCACCTGGCCGAGGGTCGGGTTGCAACACCACATGTGGTCCTCGGGGGGGGGGGGGGGTCAGCCGCCGGGAGGTCCTCGGGGGGGGGGGTCAGCCGCCGGGAGGTCCGGGGGGGGGGGTCAGCTGCCGGGAGGTCCTCGGGGGGGGGTTCCTCGGGGGGGGGGGGGGCTGCTCCTCCTTGCTCCTCCTGCAGCAGGACCGGCTAACCTTCCCTACTTACATAACTTATCTAGGCCAATATTTAAGATAATCTTTCTAAACCACTTATCTGATAACGGAATTTATAGACTGCCAGATGTTTGTGAAGAGAGTTACTGTGAATTGGCTGATATTGTACGTTCAGTCTTGATGGTATATCTAATTTCTTGCTTGCAGTTTATACGTCCCCTTTATATCGATATTGAAAGTACTAACAGATTCATTAATTATCTTCATTACTGTTTCGAGGCATTTGACATTCCTTTTTTTTAATTCCTACAAAGTTTTAAGAACATTTTATTTCTTGAAATTTTTTCTAAACCTTGCGATTAGGGAGCTACTGGAACTAGGGCATTTAGAGTTAATTTATAATCGCATAAGAATAAAATGGAATTCAATTGCATTGGCTGATCTTCTGAAACCATGCAATAAAATAAAAATATTAACGAATAAAAATCTCTTGAAATGCATTTACTCGTCAATTCCAGTTTGGCGAATAGTTTTTTTTTTTTTTTTTTTTTTTTTTTTTTTTTTTTTTTTTTTTTTTTTTAATTCTATTTTATGGCATGATGAAAGAATATTCCTTAAACCATTAAAATTGGGTGTTCCTTTTTCAAAACTTTTACGTTTGGTGGCCATTTAAAGAAATGGTGGTAAATTTAAGTACATATCTGAGAGAAACATAATAAAATGTAGGGGGTCATCCATAAGAAGTATACTGTCAGATATAGAATTACAAAATAGACATTGGATCAGTTTAAAACTCTCACCACATATATTTTATTTTCAATAATGTTCTTAAACTGCTGTATTTTTCTTATTACGTTCATGTTAATTACGGTATGAATCTATATATAGATAGTTTTAAAGTAATTTAATATATAAGAAATTACCTATTTTAATTATAACGTATAACGAGGGAACATTTTACAGACGCCCTGTTATAACTCCAGCTGCCATGTGACTTACGCTGTTTTCCACCCTCATGTGGCCATTAACAGTCACCGTTCATCACGGATAAGCCGGTCCGGGTTTGGGGTTTTTTCTGGTTTACAGTGAAACAGTATAAATCACATTCATAAATTACACTTCACATAATTTGTAAATGTAAACTAAAAATTATTTAATTTTAAAAACTATATAGTTTTAATTTTATTGAAACAAATTTTCTAGCTATTTTTCATTATTACTATAGTCATTTTTGTTCAATTTTAAAGATTTTTATTAATTTTTGTCAACGACTGGTATTATTTAATGATTTCATCGTAAATTTGCCTGCAAGACGTACTTTATACGGCATAATTATTATACTAGAGATCGCTCCTTGGTCAAAGTTCAACCAAAATGTCAGTAGATCTGGACACAATTGCTAAAAATATTTTAACTATTTTAACTAAGGTATTTTAACTAAATCATCTGTTGTTCTTCCTTATTTATTATTATAACAGTTGTCTAATGATTCAATACATTACCATTTCATAAGATTACCATTGAAACTTTTAAAACCCTGGGGGCACATGTGAATTATAAAGGGATTTTGCTTATGTACAAGACACTACCCTTTTAATGGTAGTCATGGATTTCTCCGGCGATGTACAAAAGCTGAGAAAGAGGAAGGACAAGAATCATACTTGCTATTAATATAAGGATATATAATTTGTTTAACATCTAGATTTATAATTTGCATTAAACAGAATGAAAAATATAAAAAATTACACCCAGTTCATATATTATAATAGTGTTTCATTAATAATGAATTTTTTTGATTTATTACAAATCTCAATTGAACCCAATGACTGCTGCTCATAGCCTGCCCACGTACAAGGGCTCGTTGACAGTCAGGTCGGGACATTCACAGGGACGCTGATGCTTGTTTGAACGTTGACGACGCTACGCCACATATCGACTCTAAATGCTGCATGTACTCTGATGCGTTTCTGATACCTGCTGGTCAATGCTCATAGCCTGCCCACGTACAAGGGCTCGTTGACAGTCAGGTCGGGACATTCACAGGGACGCTGATGCTTGTTTGAACGTTGACGACGCTACGCCACATATCGACTCTAAATGCTGCATGTACTCTGATGCGTTTCTGATACCTGCTGGTCAATGGTCATAGCCTGCCCACGTACAAGGGCTCGTTGACAGTCAGGTCGGGACATTCACAGGGACGCTGATGCTTGTTTGAACGTTGACGACGCTACGCCACATATCGACTCTACCTGCTGTATGTACTCTGATGCGTTTCTGATACCTGCTGAACACATCCTACTCACGTACAAGGGCTCGTTGACAGTCAGGTCGGGACATTCACAGGGACGCTGATGCTTGTTTGAACGTTGACGACGCTACGCCACATATCGACTCTACCTGCTGTATGTATTCTGATGCGTTTCTGATACCTGCTGCTCATAGCCTGCCCACGTACAAGGGCTCGTTGACAGTCAGGTCGGGACATTCACAGGGACGCTGATGCTTGTTTGAACGTTGACGACGCTACGCCACATATCGACTCTACCTGCTGCATGTACTCTGATGCGTTTCTGATACCTGCTGGTCAATGCTCATAGCCTGCCCACGTACAAGGGCTCGTTGACAGTCAGGTCGGGACATTCACGGGGACGCTGATGCTTGTTTGAACGTTGACGACGCTACGCCACATATCGACTCTACCTGCTGTATGTACTCTGATGCGTTTCTGATGCCTGCACAATGCGAATGGAACTGCAACGAATATTTTTTTGCATCACTATAAAATGCCACTTAATAATTTTTTTAAACTTTGCAAACAACCCTTGAATATTAAAAAATGATTATTAGAAAAGTATCATTTTAGATTTATTATTTATTACGGTGCTACGTATCTTAGTTGTGAAAACATTTACATTATCTCACTATATCACTATTTTGAAACAGGGACCTCACATAGTGGGTAATTTAACCGGAATTTGAATGAGAGATGAGTGTAGGATGATTGTGAGGCGATCTTGTAGTCTTGTGTGGGCAGAACGCCGTGGTTCTAAAGCCGTGATGATCGAAGCTCAGACTGCCTCAATGTTCTCAGGCGATCTAACGGGCCGAGGGACTCCGTTTCTTTGTTTTGTCGCACTTGCGGTTTGTCTACAAGTAGTGACCCACATAACAATAGATTTGCTGTCCGGAACAGGGGCCAACGGGGCTATAATAAAGCGATTACGAAAGGTACGTTGGATTGTGATCACAGAACGCCCGCTTGAAAAGTAGGCCTCAACGGCAAACGCACATTCCTCACTGTTCCAAAGCATAATGGCGACTGAGCTATGCCTACTGCCTAGGCAAAACTTTATAGCCGCCCCTCGAAAGAGATCACTAGCGCTCCGCTACGACATCTACCGACCGAATGGCGTGCATTACAAAACAGGAAATTATGCTGCCTCACCCTGTACTATAAATTACCTTTTTCCATTTAATTTGTTTATTTTTCTATTATTTATACTTTCCAAAAAAGTAACAAAGTGAATAGATGATTAATTCTCAATCGCCTTTGTTATTGCTTTTTTAATATGTTACTGTTACTGCACTTAATAAATAGTCGTATTTATTTTTCATATGAACGCATCAATCACTAAAACTTTGTAAGAATCTTTAGTATTATCTGGTGTTTATTGGCTTGTGAGTGTTTTTTTCACTAGATTGATTGTTATTTTTTATTCATCAATAAAAGTATCGATATTTACTTCAGGAAATTGTATTGAGAAAAATATTGTGAACTTGAAGAACTCATCATAATTTTCATAGATCATAAGATCCGAAAAAAGGTGAATTGCTGTTAATAATTTCTGTCAGGAATTGCTGTGTTGAATTCCTGTTTTACTGAAATATAAATTTTGAAATTGGTCAAGTAAAACTATAACTAACAAAACAAATTATTCGTTAAAATTCCAAACAAAAGAAACTTTTTCAAAAGAGTGTAAATTCAATTCAAAACTTCTTAAGGAAACGACAGTTATTTTGAGTTGCTCTCAAACATTTTCTTTAATTAGAAATAAACAACTTTTATACAACAGGAGCATCGAAGTGGTTTATTTCTAATTAATGATGATGTAATGTGACAAACAATTTCAGGCTAGATTCCTAAAGAGTAAAAGTTTTTCTGTTTGTACACCCGTTTTTATGGGAGTCCCACACTACAGGCTGCCCCCCTGTGTGCGTAATGCATTCACACAAAAAAATAAATAAATAAATAAAAATAAAAAATAAAAATACATTAGGAGCGAGGAATAGCCTTTTGTAATTAATTCGTTTATATTTTAATATACTTTTAAAATTTTTCAGTAAAATTATATATTATTTTAGTTTTATTATAATTATTAAATTTAAAAAGAATTAATATGAATAATAGATAAGTAATGGTAGAAATCCAAAACGTACGTCTTCTTATGACAAAGCTTTTGTTAAGAAAGCAGACACGTTATTATAACTAATAATATTCACTCATTAAATTATCCTCATACCCGTACTAATTGTGAAGTTTACGTCGTAGTGATATTAATTTTATCAGTTCAACTAAGCACGGAGCGTGTTTTGTTTGCTTGAATAATGTAACATTTGCGTTAACATGGGGAATGCTGATTCTGCAAAAAGCTTAAAATATCAGATAGATATTAATTAAGCCAAGCGTTTAAATACTTCAATTAAATTCTGGATTCTATATTTATTAAATAAAAAAATGTTATCGATACTTTTACTTCACCTACCTAAACTAAATTTTCTTTTATTTATTTTTTGAATTTAAAATATATCATTGAATAATTAATGTTATTTCTATTCATGGATAGATATTGAAATATCTAGGTATCTTAACTATTTCCTTTAATGAGGATGGAAGAGAAGTAAATATCCCCGGGTATAAATCTGACAAAGGAGAAGACAAATTTTTACCACTCCAATCATTTAACCACATCATCATCATCAATGCATAACTTGAGAGGAAGAAGTTTAGGGTTAGAATAGTCTTATTATTTTTACCCACAACTGGTTGACCTTGTCAAGTTCAAACGATAGATATCACGTGAACGTGAAAAAAACACGTGCAAATAACATTTCCTTTTTTCATTGTTGACGTTGTAAAAACGGACCTGTCACTCTTATATTTGAGCCACTTGTACTAAAAAATTTGTATTGTACTATAAATTTTTATTCAGAATCCAAACAATTTATATTCAATCTATATAAAATTAAGTTCTGTGGCCCAGTGTTGGGGAGGTAATATTACTGGTGACTTCAAGGGGACACACATACAAAACGTTAGTTTTTAGTTCCATTAATGTACATTTATGTTATTTTATTGTACAAAAACTACATTAGGATACAATAACCTAGCCAGTAACATTATAAATACCTATATATACGATATAAAAAAAAAAAAAAAAAAAAAAAAAAAAAAAAAAAAAAAAAACTAAACAGTTCCATAACGTGAACTTTATTATAAATGAGTAGAATTATAATGCAGATTAAAGACCTATGAGAGCTGGGCAATCAACAAAACTACAGTCATTATAAAAATGATGCAATTCGAACATCAGATGGTTGTTTAATTTTGATTAATTTCTTCATGTGCTTAACCTCGTGTCCAACACTCTATATAAATATATTTATAAAGCTCGCTCACACATGTTTTATATCTTCTATCTCACTCGTCGCCTTAAAGGTGTTCATGATTCAATCTTTGCATCATATTGCTAAATGTTTTCGTTCATTTAATTTCTGGTGTTGTGCTTATTAACAATTATTAATAAATTTCAATTAGGATTTTTAAATTTTAATAAATGGTTGACCTACCCAATACCTACAACCTCCTCTTCAAGCAACCTACATAAAAATTAGACGTTTTTTATAAGAATGTGAAGTAAGGAAGATAACCTTCCTTCAGAAACCATAACCGTGTTTTAAACAGTTAAAATATGTTGTGTAAAAGTCTTAAACCAAAACTACAATTAATTCATAAGCCTAATAGTCTACGCAGAGAGAAAAGTGATAAAGAAGCAACTAGCCTAAACACTGGGAATAAAACACTTGATGATGATTATCTGCTGAAAGAAACAACCTCAAACGTACCGTAATACAAATGTAGGCCTAAGCTAAAGTAAGCTTTGTTTTTATTTGAGATTCTTGAGCTTTTGATGGGTTGTGGTTTAGCACGGAGATTTTGTCTTGTAAGGAAGCGTATTAGGAGGCGAATCGGTTGTTGTGGTTCAAATTTAGTTAATCTTATAGTAATCTTATTTTTTAATACTGCTGTTAAAATAATGCAATTAGAATCCAATAATTATTTACTTTATTTGACAGTAATAGTGGTTTTGTTTATATATTTTTTACTATTTTAAATTCATATCACAATTAACTTTCATTTTTATATACCATCCAAACCCCTGACTGATTGATAGACAGACTGATCGCAGTTTCTCTTACTAACTTTTTATCTAGGGGTAATAATTTCATAAATTAGGTTTCCTTATTTATTGGACTTAAAATAGGAACACTTGATGGATTTCATCTCAATCAATCACAGATTCTTAAACGACTCAACCCACTGGTTTGCAATCAATCATGTTATTTTTATCGACAAAGGTTTAATAAACAGGGTGTTAACTTAAATGGATTCTATTTTGTACCTATATATTTAAACAAGTAAATAACAAAATGCATTATTCTAAGAAATATAATATTATGACTACACCTTGAGGCGAATGAGCTTATCAAGGGGATGGGGTAGCGAAGCGAACAAGCTTGCTACTATTGATGGAATTTTCAAAAATCATCTACACAAGTTTTGCATAAAAATGTGTAAATTAAAAATTGTGACATAAAATGTTAAGTTATCATAAGCAAGCAGTTAGAAAAACATTTTCAATAGCAAACCAAAACCCAAATGATTACTTGCATTATGATAACTGTAGTGCCATATGTCATTTGCATTAGAATACGCAATAATTATCATAAAACTTTATGCCCCACGGCTTCCTTTTAAGACTAAAGCATGTGTTTGCAAAACAATATTTTATTTCATTATAAAATAGTGGATAAACAATAAAGATATATAATGGCTATTTAATGCCTATTTAATTAATATAACATTTTAGATCAAACAATTTAAGTGACACCACAGTAAATTCAAAACATTTACGGAAACATTTACTCATGTTGAGGAATAAAATCAAATAAATAAAACAGTGTGAAAACATAATAAGCCAAATAAACAACTTTTTCATTTTGGTTGATTACAAGGTTGGAAAATAATACTATTGCTCAAGATTAATTGCTTTCTGATCTCAAAACAAAGTATCATTGTTAAGGGAAAATAGCTTCTGCCATATAGACTGTAATTTTTGGCTGATCTATTTTCAACATGAACACCTACGTGTTGAACTGTTTTATTAAATCTACCCACATTTGTCGTGAACAAAGGCAAATGAAAATAAATCGACACAACTAGTACTTAGGTATTGTAATAATTACTTAATAATTCAAGGTTTCTTTATTTTAAACTTTTTAATCATGATCAACTTTCAAACTGTCTGTTAGATAACCACAAGTAAGATTATGGATTATCATCATTATTTCAAAATTTATAACCCATAATTAATATAAGTTATTTATTGATATAATTATTTTAGAGTTTTCCATGTATATTAAAAAGACCTTTACTTAATAATTTCATACAGGTAAACTTGTAATATGAATAATTTTAATGTTTAACGATTTGACAAACGAATTTGTTACACAATATCAACAGTGAAAAGCTAAATAGGGACTGTATTTATTCAGGAGTAAAACATTTTGATTGCCATCGAATAGAATGCCACGTTTATCTGTTTGGTAAACAGAAGAGAAATAACATAACTTGTTTTAAATAATTATTATTAAAAACTCCTCATTCACTGTATTTTATTCACTGTTGTATGTAAAATATCGATACTGATTTAGTATATCATGTGTTTTGTAGATTTTAAATTAATTTATTAATGGAATTTCCTAATTGTGTGAAAATCAGTGTAAAATTTTGTGTTTTATTTAACAATTTAAAAACTAAAGCTCAAGAACTTGCAATAAAATAATGTTGCGACAAAACTCTATTTTTAATAATAATCTGAGCTTTACAATAAACATAGAAAACTATTCCAAATTTGCATATTATTTATGTTTCTCATACATATTCGATTCTTTAGTAAAAGTCAAAATAAGTGATACAATGAAAAACAAAAGCAGTTTCGGTGCGATTGGTACCAACAAATGTCGACATATGGGAATGCTTATTCTCCACTATAGAGTATAAACACCGATGAAGGTTTCTTGATCATACATTTTAATGAGGAATCAAAAGGAGTTTGTTGGATAATGTACTTTTGCCAATAATATTTTTCATTTGTCATTAAATAATAATAAGGGGTATAATATACATATGACTTTTTATGCTTTATACATATAATATGCCACCTTAACATTTATAAAGAAACATCAGAAATACTACAATACAGAACTTGATAAATGCAGCATCAATCTAAGAAAAAACAACAAAATTCCTGCAATCTATCATCGAACATCTTTTTTGAAAACCACATCAAATAAAATTATGCAAAAATTTACAATAACCTTCTACAAGACATTCAAAATTCTAGTGCTGACCTTGAAGTATTTAAAAAGAAATTACAAAATTACGTTATTAGTAAATGCATTTACTCCTTCAAAGAATACTATACCAAATGATATGAATTAATTTTAGTTTAAAATTAAGATTATGTAAAACTTCAGTACAACTGATGTAAAGGCTGATACAATTTTTAAAATTGTCATGCCAATAAAGTTTGATTGATTGATTGATTGTTTACATATTATTTTATGTCTAACTATTTTACAATTTGTGTATAATACATTCTGGAAATTCAATTTTTCACTTACATTATTATTGAGCTTTTCATAAAAAATTGATAGTGTTTAAGCCAGGAATATCTTGATTATTTGATGTTCCGTTTTTCTTCACAAAAAATGTTTTGTTACGAATTTTTCCCGTTAAAAAAAGGATTCCATTTTCAATAATAAAAAATTTAACACTAACAAAAGTCATTAAAACATATTATTACTTATGATTAATTCAATTATGCTTTTTTAGAAGACCGATTAACGAAAATCAAATAAAAATATTATAGTGGAAACAATACTTTTATGTTATTAGCTATAACGATGTGTTGAATAAGAAATTGTGTTTACATTTTTTACTATATTAAATTATGTTGATGTTCCCGTTCGATATATTATTATACGTTATACTTAACTTGACTTACTTACTTGACTTATATTCGGCGTCCTGTATCCCAATGGGCGTAGGATCTGTCACGTTAACGCAGGATTCCAAGTAGAACCACTCTCCAACCATTAGAGAGCTAGTAATGGATACCTCCCAACATTAATCAATGTTATAAAAGCTATTTTTGATTAAAAATGATTTTAATTTTAATTTAAATTTAGAAGAGGAGGCGATACTCTTTGGAGACAGTGGCAAAGCCTGGTACAATTTGCACCAACTATTTTTGATACGTTTATAAAAATTGATTAAAACTATTTGCTATTTTTTCTGGGTTCTTAATTGTGCTATTATCCTGTGAATTTTCCAATATGATACTACTGTCTATTTTGGTTTTCCCTGCTCTAAATTCATTGATAATGTTCCAAGCCGTTTTGGATTTATTATTCGCAATGTCTAATGAGTGTTTCATCCAATTAGATTTTGCAGTCCTTATGGACTGATGGTAATAACTTTTCGCGTTAATATAGTTTTCTTTATCTCTGAAATTGCCAGTTAACTTAAAAATGCTAAAGTTGTCAAACATTGCAGGTTTGGCCTTTTTAACCGTATGATTCATCCATTTAATACTATTTTCAGTTTTGAGTTTTTTTTTTTTTTTTTTTTTTTTTTTTTTTTTTTTTTTTTATTGGACAGGCTATGTCCTGGTAGAAATAAAAGGTTTTGATGAATTCTGAATATTGTTCATGGACATCACTAGCACCATAAACCTCATTCCATGTTTCCTTTTTTAATCTAATTCTTAGTTCATTAAAACTTTCTTCGTTTTTCTTTCTAGAGGAAAACTTAATAGAGGCTTCTGGGTGGTTATACTTATAATTTAAAGCTTAGTGAAGTAAAACTTAAATCACTATGTTTTTAGTAGGCCTAACAAGATTGTTTGTTATATTGAATTTTTAAATATATGGTACAGCAACCAAATTTCTAGAAGTTTTTCTTTAAAAATAAAAACAATCTATATATTTCAAACACAAGGTAAAACACCTTTAGACAGTTCGTCTGAGACTTCTACCGGGCCAATTTACATGCGGGTTGTACCAAAACAAACGTTTTCAGTCCTATATTAGCAAGTTCTATTCGTATTTCAAAAATATTTACGTCAAATCGGTCAAAAATGAAAAATAAACTTTTCTTATGGAGATTTAACATGGGGAAAAAAGCCAACATTTCCAATCCTTTGGACAGTTCGTCTGTGACTTCTACTTCACCGATTTACATGCGGGTTGTACCAAAATAAACGTTTTCGGTTCTATATTAGCAGGTTTTATTTGTATTTCAAAAATATTTACGTTAAATCGGTCAAAAATTAAAAATAATCTTTTCTTATAAATATTTAACATGGGGAAAAGCCAACATTTCCAATCCTTTGGACAGTTCGTCTGAGATTTCCACTGGACCAATTTACACGCAGTTTGTACCAAATAAAACGTAAACCTTTGTATATTAGCAGATATGATTAACTTTAACGTTATCTTGCTTCCTTAAACAAAAAATATCGACATTTTCAAACCTTTACAATTTATTTATTTTACACGCTTTCAATCAGCTGATTGTAAACACACGAGGTATTTAGTCTAAATGCGGTGGATGAGTAAAAGCTCATGAAGGATTTGGTTTATTATTACCAGTACCTTAAAACGTTTACTATTATTATGATGTATTGTCATTTATGGAAAGAAAGTTGCTTAATTATGTAATTAACGTTATCTTACTTCCTTAAATTAAAAATATCAACATTTTCAAACCTTTACAGTAAATTTATTTTACACTCTTCAAATCTGCTAATTGTAAACACACGATGTATTTTGTCTAAATACAGAATGGATGAGCAAAAGTTCAAGAAGGATTTTGTTTACTATAGCCAATACTGTACCTAAAAACGTTCACAATTATTATAATGTATTATCCTTTAAATGAAAAGAAAGTTGCTTAATTATGTAAAATAGCTGATTGCTTTAAAATTAAGACTAAATTGTAAAGGTTTAGTTTAAGTAAATTGCTCACATTTGTATTAAAAGAAACGGACGTATCGAAAATTCTTTGTGCAATAAATTTGTCGTTTGCAACGTTGTAATGCTTTACATTTCCTTCGCTTGTCAACAGTATTTGTGGCGCAGTCGGTAACGTGACTTACTTCAAATCAGACGACCCGGGTTCCAGGCCGATCTTCACAAGTATGCTTTTTTGTAATGTGTCCAATAACTGCGTCTCTAATAAATGTTTTACTGATGGTACCGATATTTATTTTAAGCAAAATAGATGCATTAAAATATTTTTAGGCCTTTTCAAACTCTCAAAAATCTTATTTATTAAACTAACAAGTTTACAAATTGATAGTTTAGGCTTGCTTATTTTTTATGTTTTTAACTACTATAACGCTTTGATTAGGCTACTAACGTTTAGGCCTAAGTAAACAATCGATTATTTATGTTTATAAAATACTAAAGAGTGTCTGTGTTACATAGTAAGGGTGCAGCATTATTGTTTTAAGGAATATGCCTATAGGCCTACTTTGACAGACACTCCAACTAAAATTATGTAATTTTGTGTGAAATAAATTTGTATTCTTTAAATTTGGATAGTTATTGAAACTTGCACGCTACAGCATAGATATTGCGATATGAAAGTGGTTTCATATAATATAAATGGTTTCATTATATAAATGGTTTTTCTGCGTTCTATCCTACCCTAATACCAATAGGCCTACTTGTTAAAGCCAACCTTAAGTTACAACACTGTGGGCCTTTCCTAATTCTTGAAAAAGAACTGTTAAGAACAATTCATCCAATAGGCTTACAAGTGGATATTTTCTACTTATTTCTAATGCTGTTGAACCTAATAGAACGGTTTTCTTAGGCTAATTAGGTTTGCGCCTACCTAAAAAATCAAATTGATATGTTTATAAAATACTAAAGAGTAGGGCCTATAAGTACAAGGATGCAACATTATCGGTTTTAAGGAATAGGCCTATTTTTCCGACGCTCTAACTAAAATCGTAGTATTTTCTGTAAAATATAGGTACTATTGTTCTTGGTATTTTTTGCGTTTTAGCATTTGGTATTTTTTCTTGAAATATTTTTTGTTTGGTATTCTTGGTATCTTTGTACTTTATTGAAATACTTTATTGTACACACTGGAATTTGCATATTGGATCATCCAGAGGTGTTTTATATAATTTTAAATAGTAATATGCTGCAAGTTCATAATTTCTCCTACACTTTTGCTACCACACTGCATTACACACAGCCATCTCTTCCGGTTTCCGGTAAAAAGTAAACATACCGTGTTTCTGCAGTTTCCGGAATAATTGTGTAATTGACACCAAGTCAATCACAGTTATTTAACGTACTTTGATTCGAGTGTTTTGAATTGTAAAATATTATTTAAAGCATTTGCATTGGTGTGAGTAATTTTAGTCTTAAATTTATTGAATTATTCAGTTATAAAATGACATCTACCTCTACCGAACAGAATGTGCCCATTGTGTTCAATGGGAATTGCCTGTTCCGCGCAGTATCATACTTACTTTTTGGTAATCAAGTACAATGTAAACTTATTATACGAATTAAAGTTTTATCGTATATAATGCAAAATTGGGAACATTGAAACAATACAAGTATTTCATTGTCGGGTATACTTCGTACATATTAATAATAACACAAAAAAGAGTACCAAAATCGAATTTCCCGAGATTGTGAATATGATGGTCATGCAGAACTGCACACCATCAACTCAATTTAGGCCTACTATCAAAGCACATTTAGAGAGCATGTCAATGATCAAATTATTGATTATGGTTCTGCCATGACCATTTATAATTTAATTTTCACGGGGAGTGTCGACCATGGTCATTATAATGTCTTGGAATATATAACGAAACCAACTGAAATTAGAAACAGTGTTAAAAAATATAAGTTATACCAGAGAATACCTTATCAAAAGAACAATCCAAGTTACCACATACCAAACTATTAGTATGGGTATTCCAAATACTAATATCACATGCAAGCTATAAAATTTCATTGATTTTTTAATCAATTTTTAGTTTTAAAATTTGTTACAAGAAAAATTATTGCAAGGAAATGGCAGTTAAAAGAAGTACATTTTATACATGTTTAATTACATCTTTGCACTATTATAGCGTTTCATTTCCCACTGATGGAGCTATATCCGTCGAGTATCTACGGGCAACAACTAGTATATTATTAAGGCTCCGGTCTATCTGAGGTCTATAGCGGCCGCGGTTGCGGGCCGTGGCTCTAGGCGAGTTTTATGGATGCAAAGGTTTACGGGAATCGTGTTTTAAATTCAACTCATTAATATAGAGATTGACTCTTAACTTTTTATAAAAGTAGAAAGAAGGATCTTGTCTTCTCTGGTTATAGAATTTGTAAATAAAATTTCAGCTATAACTGTCTAAAATCATTTGTTTTTCTCTTGTTGCAAGTTTTATAGATGCAGAGGTTTAGGGGGACCGTGTTTTAAAACTTAAGAAAAAAAATTAAGATATAGTCTGGCTTTCAACTTTATATAAAAGTAAAAAGACGGATCTCGTCGGCTCTGGTCTTAGAGTTTTTAAATAAAATTTATAATTTCAGTTATAACTGTCTAAAATAATCTGTTTTTCTCGATGTAAATGCAAGAGTTTTTTTTTTTTTTTTTTTTTTTTTTTTTTTTTTGAATCTTGCTATCTTCTGCTAAATGCAACCTAGAGCTATAACTAAGGTGTCATATTAAAAAAAGGATAGCTGTGTTAAATTTCTTCGGTACACTTTGGTAATCTCACTTTGGTAGTTTCATCAAAACTAATGGAAAACTTCAGTTAAAAATCGAGAAAAACAGATGAATTTAGACAGTTATAGCTGACATTATAATTTGTATTAAAAAATTCTAAAAACAGAGCCGACGAGATCCGTTTTTTACTTTTAGAAAAAGTTAACAGCAAATCTCTATCTTAATTGGTTAGTTTTAAAACACGATTACGGTAAACCTCTGCATCTATAAAACTTACCACAAGAGAAAAACAGATGAGTTTAGACAATTATAACCGAAATTTTATTTTCAAATCCTAAAACCAGAGAAGACTAGATCCGTCTTTCTACTTTTATAAAAAGTTGAGAGTCAATCTCTATCATAAATAGTTAATTTTAAAAGACGATTCCTATAAACCTCTGCAGCCATCAAACTCGGCCGCGAGGTGGCATTCGGTAACGTCGTTCGGGCTCAGATAGACCCGGAGTCTTGAAAAAATAATATTAATATGTACCCATTACATACTTGAAATTATTAACAGTAACAACTGTTGTTCTTACTACAAATATCAGTCCTCTTCGTTAGGCAAGTAAAACAAACAATACTGTATTAATATACACAATATGAATAAAATAAACTCTATGAATAAAATGAATATAAATATGTTTTTATCTTAACCTTGCGATAAACGTTGTTTTCGTTACAGTTACAGCCAGATGTGATACAAATATAGTCGATTCCCGATTTTTTTAGGGAGAGGTAGGAAAAATGCAGTTACGCAGCCCGTCAGGTGGTCAGCCCGTAGTGTGGGACTTCCCTAAAAACGGGGTTACCCACTAAAAAACCTCCTCTAATCTTTAGGACCCTAATACGGAATTTTAAACACATTAAATCAGGCTACACCTTAATTAGGCTTACGCTTATGGGGCTCGCTCCTTATCCTTAATCTGGTGAACCGGTCTTGCTCATCCGGTTCCGGTACGAATTGAAATAGCCATGACCTGTTAGGAACTTTATGAGATGGTAGTCCACCTCGCAATGCCACCTTACCACCCATGACTGGACCTGCTCGATGAGTTGCGCAGTCCATCTCCTTCGGGTGTCATGCTCCCAGCTGTGTTGCCACTGCTGGAAGGTTCGGGCGTGCTCTTCAGATCTTACTGCACTCCCGATGGGTTGGATAAACGGTCTGGTAAACAATAGTTTTCCGGACTAGGCCGGAAAAACTTCCAAAATTTCACACCCTGATCACTGCTATTCTACTTGAACTAAAGTATTCCATTGTACAATTTTCAAACATTTTATTTTTTACAAATAAAACAATAACAAATTATAATAATATTTGTCGACGTCAGTTTTTTTTAATACTTAATAGCTGAAATCAGTTCAGATACAAGATAAACAAATACAAACGTAAGAGGTGGTATATAGTTCAAAATCTATTAACTTTTATCCAAAATGTATACTTATCAAAGGTGGTATAATAAAAAGTATTGTTCGTCACTCGTCTCAATCTAATTCAAGTACAAGGCTTCGCCTCGTACTTGAAACTCGATCTAGCACCAGTAACGACCACTTTCTGGACTAGTGATGAAATATACTATTTCCTACCACTGCATGGAAATAATTGCATTGCCACACCTGTAACCTCTATGCAAAACAGTCATTTCCGGGTTCCGTTTCTTTTTCCGCTCTAGAGCGGCAATGATTCTTTACCGCACGCTAGATCAAACACCAATTTTAAATCAGCTGTTATTACAAACCATACAACCATGTTATTACAACCATGTTATTACAAACCTACAGCTGTTATTCATTGTTGTCGTTTAGTAATTGCTTCTTTTTTAGTTTGAGGTTATGTTTGATAGTTAACCTTATGTTCCAACAGAAACAAATAAAAAATAATCTAAATGACATTTTGTATACAATAAACATGTAATATGTAACAATTATGTTGGTAGGAAAAATCTTGTGTGTATTACGAGCGCAAATAGTCATTGCCGCTCTCGAATTGTTTGGCCTCACTCAGCCGAGTGGCAATGACGTACTTTACACTCTTATTACACAAATATCTATTTCAAGAAAACTGAAACTGTCAGAGGATGATGAATGCGCTAATTGAGAAAGGAAAGTTAGTCCAATGAATAATGTAGAGTATTAGTTCCATTTACTTTTTCCCAGGATAATTATGACTGATAATCCAACGTGTAATAACATGTCTTACAATTATAATAAGAAACAGAATGTTTAGAATATAACATACTGTTATATTTGTTGTAAAAGAAGCTGGTAAAAAACTAAGGCCTTTCCAAATCATAAAAGCAACAAATTTTAAAATTATTTGAAATTATTAATATGTATATTTTTTTTATAAAATGTCTATACATTTATGCATTCTATCATATATATTATGAAAATACAAAAAGTACTTACGTAAAAGAATCACTATAATTTCCTGTATAATAAACATTTTTGCTGTTGTTTACAAAGCCAATTTTGTCAATGGTTGTCCCAAAAGTTTTGATTAAAGTACTAATGACCCGTCACTAGCAGTAACATGATCTGTTGTATAACTTTTTTAATGTTAAGTTTCAATAATACAAATAAAAAGTCAAAATACTAGGACAGTAGGTTATATAAAATATTTAATACACGATTATGTATGTTGCGTTTTAACTAAACCAATAGTTAAAAGACAATTTTTGTTTTTTATTTTCACTTAGACTATGTTTTATTTTAAGTAGTACCAGGGGGACCGAGCTTAAGCTCGGTAAAATTATTGTTTTTGTTCTCACACAATGCTCGTTCGCTCCGCTCACTCGTCCTCTTCCATTTTAAAGACGAGCTCGTTCGCTTCGCTCACTCGCAAGCCGACGGGTGTTGCACTTTGGTATAATTGTTTTTAACTATCAGCTGATTTTTGTTCCACTAATAAAATCTCCACAAGGATAACATGGAAACTTTGAAGGGCTCTAGTGCAAAAACCGGATTTTTCCCAGCTATGGGACCAGCTCCAATCGATTTATGGTGGCCAAAACCCCCATATTCAATCAAAAAAATAAAAAATCCTTGGAGCAAAAAAAAACTTTGCCCGGACAAACGGAGCATAAGATAGGGTGTACAGTACAAAAAATAAGTAAATAACTTTGTACATCAATTAAAAAAATAACAATGAATGTAACAAAATATTTGACATAGATGCGGTTTATATCAGTGGGATGGAAAACAACTTAAGTTTTTCGCACAGACCTAATTGTTTTCAACAATGCCAAAAATGTGGCAAAGGTTTTTTTTTTAAATATGGTTATCAATGGTCAACACTCTTAGAGAAAAGTAATTTAGTTTCTTGGAGATTGACAAAAACAAACTCGATATTCTATCACTGTTCAACGTCGTCTTAGGACACGTTATCATAAAAGACAAAGTTTTTCTTCCTCTTTGTTGTTGAATCTCCTTTAGCTCAGGCATTGCATTACTGAAGAAGGACAAAGTGTTGATGAGGTCTTCCTTCAAATAGTTTGGTCAGAATTTGATTTTAGAATCGATGTCAGCAAAGCAAGATAATATGGTTCGCGTATTGAGCCCTCGTAGTGGTTTTTACCATTTTAATGGTTTAAATTACTTTTTCTAAGTTAGTAAAATATCACTATGGTTTGTGGAAAATGGAATTTGCGTTTACTATTAGTTTTTACTCCTACCCACCGATACAAAATTTCAGAGTATACTTCATACACTCACGAAATAGGATTTAATTCCTTTACTTTACTTAAAATACATTTTATAAATTCGTAGTGGTTAAAATAGCTTAGTAAATAAGTTGTTGCTAAGAGGAGTGTGCATTATGCGAGTAAAAGAAGGAAATGATATAATAAAGGCAAATTTTACAATATGCCTCAAAAGATTCAGCAATCGAAAACGTTTTAGCAAAATAAGTATGAAATTTACAAGAATAAAGAGTAGTAACTATTTATATTAAAATTATTTTTAAGTTAAAACTTTAAAACTTATTGAGTTTGAGATATAAACTTTTAATTGGAATATTACAATAAAACTATCTTATATTAACTTTCAAAATGTGTACAGTAAACGGTTTGAATTTTGAGCAGTTTTATAGTATTCTTATCTATTGTTCGATGTTTTTATTTGATTCTTTTTAGTAAAAAATATTTTTTTTAATACTTGATATCTTTGAAAATGTGTGGAATGAAAACATCGAACTGTTTTGATTTATAAATTGATCAGAATCTTTAAGAAATCAAATTCTATACAGAATTTTAATTTATGATGATTATAATAAAAATTATAATGTATTGTTTTTCATTTATTTTTAAAAAAAGTAAGAATTGTTAAAAACGTATATCAAGTAGAACGACAGTTAAAACATTATGAGCCAACGACAACAAGATTTATTTACAAAGGCAAGTATTTTCAATATTTAATTTGTTTTTTCTGAAGAGAACATTTATTTTAAACAATACAGGAAACTCTACTTATATATTATATTTAATAATGTTGAAATCTTAAATTAAGGTCCAAAACTTTTAAGTACGTCATAAACTGAACTTTAAAACTGTAAAACAACATCCAAAGTATTTCAGACGCTTGGAAACCCCAAAGTCATTGCAGTTAACTTATCCAACTCATTAAACTTTAAAACTGAAGGTTGAATAAGTCGTTAACTCATGTAAAGTGAATTCTACCTTACACCGAGGGATAAACTTATTTCCTTTTTGACTCACTCACGTATTTAAATTATTTAATTATTGACGAAGTTTTTAATTACTGTCGAAAATATTGTGAACTATATGTTACCATATTATGGATTTGATTATGGCACAATAATGTTCAAATTGCAGTCATCCTACCATGATTACCCAAAGAACTGTAAAGAACAGGTACATTAAAAACCACTTGTTAAGTTACTATTACAATAGTACGAATACAGCTTAAGAGTCCATAATTTTCTAGGCAATTGACTTTCTGAGGCCGAGATTGTTACACATTACTCTGAATTCAAAGTATTTATGATGTGAAAAATGCTATTTAATTTTTCCTAACACTTTCTTGGAGGATTTTTCTCCGAGGTAGTTTTAAATCAAACTTAATTCAGATATCTCACATCATAGTTTTAAACGTATTAGAATTCAGGGCCATATATCATACACCTGGACTAAAAAGGTAGATTATTTAGAAATTTATTAAATTTTAAAGTTTCATTCATATAATTTAAATGGCAAGTTCGATTGCCTGTCACTTCGTTCTCGTCTTCAAATTAAGTTCAGGATACGACCTCTTGTAGATCAAAACTTAAATTTAATGTTCATATAAACCTAAGCTCATGTTACACCTAACATAAGTACCTAAGTACCTAACCTAACCAAGATAAACCTAAGCCATTCCCCTGTTATCACTAAAAATGAGTGATCTTATTTTAAGCGCATTTATTGTGTATAAATGCTTTAGCTCTAATCTTTCAGAAAATATTTCACTCGAACCAGTCTGTATGTACTCTCTGGTTAATATTTGAAATAGAGAACAATTTAGCAAAAAAATAAATAAATAAATAAATAATAATAAAAAACATTCATAAATAAAAACATGCAATGATGATTTCAAGAAGACGTTAGCTTTATGCTGTCATATATTTCTTAGAAGTGATGCCTCTTCTGTTTAATCAATTCAGAAAGACAGCTCTCTGCATTTGCTATGTTAATAAGATTGACTTTTAGAGATTTTCTTAACGCTTTTTTGGTCAAAATACCCTAAGGGTAAATGATATAACAAACAAAAATAAAAAATGTATATAATGGTTTATATAATATAACTTTATAAAAATATTTAAGTAAATTAAATTTCTTGACCGATCGTGCATATAGCCATTGAACTTATTTAAGAATGTAAGCAGTCTAAGTCTACATAAATTTAAACTAATTATATTAAATTAGGGTATGTGTGTTGTTCAAGATGTTTTATATAGATACAGTAATTTGATTAAATACAAGGATCACTAATATTTTAGTTCATTCAGATACGTACTTTAATTTTTTTAACTAAATAAATATGTTTATTGAGATATTAAAAATATTTCCTAGGCTTTATGAAGGTAATTTTTTTTATTTGCATTCAGCACATAATCATGGTGAAATAACAAACTATAAAATCACAAAATTCATCAATAACCTATACAATTCATTTTAATTAAATATATATGTTACTAAAACGCACATTATCGAAAAAGCTGGTTTAAAGCTAAGTATTTTTGGCTCCTGAGGACCTCAAAATGAAAAAGTAAATTGGTCTCGGGCTTACTTCATACCATGTCTTCCACTGTAACAGCGTATTCCCTATACCGGGTGTAAAAAAGTCCATCCCCCCTTTAATTTTTGTTTATTTAATATTTTTTTAATACCTTTTGACGTGTCAAACATTTTTAGTCGAGTTAGGGGACGGCCCACTAGGAGTAAGAGGAAAATTTTCAATGTAAGCATGGGTTAATATTTACATCACATTAAAGGTCTCACTTATCAGAGTACAATGTTGCAAACCAGACCCAAAATGGATGACCCAAACGGAAATGGTAGGCATTCAAAATTTCCTTTAAAATCATACGGGTAAAACTTCAAAATGCAATAACTTTCTTAATACTCAACCTTTTGACGTCGGGTTTCTTGCTAATTACTTCAAATGCAAAGACGTTTAAAATTATTTATGATGTAACGGACGCTAAAGAAGTTTAAATTGAAATATCCTCTATGGGACGCCCCCCCTATGAAGTCTTACAGAAATATGGTTTGGCTTTTGTTACATTATAAATAATTTTAAATATCTTGAGTAGTGTCAAATTGTTGGTGCTGGCTCAGTTCAAGGTCACCTGAGGGATGACGTCATCGAGGTCAATGACCTCACCGATGACGTCATCGATGACGTCATCGATTGCGTCATCGATGACGTCATCACTAATGACGTCATTTCTATGACGTCACACCCATGACGTCACAGAAATGACGTGCTGATGACGTCATCACCCCTTACGTCATCAAAATGACGTCACCGACGCCACTGAGGTCAAGGTCACGCCGAAACTTAAAATTTTTTGGCACTTTTGCCGTTTCTCGCACTACGCTCCGAGTTTCAGTCAGAGTCCCCGTGACCTTGACCACTCGGAGCGAATTTTCGACGAGAAACGGCAAAAGTGCCAAGTTAAACTCGAGTTTCTGACATGACCCTGCCTAAATGGGCAATCGGTTATCCCTCAGGTGACCTTGAACCAGCACAACACCAACAATTTGATATTACTGTGACCTTGAAAACCTAACAACGGAGCGCCGACACCGATGCGCACCCCACGACAGCCACCGAGTGACTGACTGTCAGGCTCCGTATACTCTAGGTATATGGGGAAGTGGAGGGGGAAATCTCAAGGTCATCCAAATGGAGTTTTAAAAAAGTTGAAGAGTAGAAAGACTACTCTTGTGCTTCCTGGGCGACCTCATCAATTTCCAACGGATCTGTAAACCAATCCGATCTGTAGCGGCAGGAGTCTAGAAAACAGGTGCACCACCCATCAGGTTGTCCGTAGCACTTCCGACAATTGGTAAGATTGGAGAAGTGAAATTTAATACACCGCTGCGGACAACAAGTATAAAAGTATTTGGATTTGTAGATTTTGAAAGTTTGTAGTACCGGTGGTGGCAGCTGTTGGTTCTTGCATCTACACCTGCAACATCCGAAGCATTCACATTGCCGGCAGGCCAGCCCATCCACTTGCCACTTTGGTAAGAGGAAACACTTATCCTCACAGCAATAGGTTGTCCCCGTCTCTTCCTCCCAACGCTTCTTTGCACAATATGTGACGCCTTGTATCTCCAAACACCTATGCTCGCAACATGAGATGCGCTTACTTTCCATAGCTGATGTTGCTTTGACGAGGGAGCACGATGAAGTGATGCTGTGGTCAGTGGGAATGGGGTTTATATAAACTAAGGTGGGTGGAGGGGGAAAGGTCAAGGTCATCCAAATGGAGTTTAAAAAAAGAAAAGAGTAGAAAGACTACTCTTGTGTATCTATAGCGATTTCATTGATAGTGAGTGCTTCTGTATGCCAAGTTGATCTGTACTGACAGGCTCCTAAATAATGTTTGCAAAAACCTGCAAAATGATTGTTGCACAATTTGCAGCCAGTTAGCTGTTTTAATGTGAATTCAATGCAACGTTCAGGGCAACAAGTGTACTTATGCCCTCTCATCTGGTACACATGGAATGTCTTCAACTCCGGTTTCGGCTTCTTCCAAGACTTGCACTTACACATGCATTGACCAAAAGCTTCACATTTTCTACACGCCAGGCCATCCGCAACATCAATGTCATTCGGCCATGAAAAACATTTCCGTTCGCAACAGTAGTTGAGTTGACTCTCCATGTTGCTGTGGTGAAGGTGCGCGATGAAATGATGCTGCAGTCATTGAGAGTGCACCTTAAATAAACTCAGTGGAGGGGGAAAGGTCAAGGCCATCCAAACGGAGTTTTAAAAAAGATAACTAGTCGTCCTCCTCCTCCTCCTCATCCGTTGTACTTAGAGAGCTGTCAGACGAAGAGCCCCGTGCAGGTGCTCCCCAGATGAAAAACAAATCAATTTTAAAACGAAGACCAGGATCTTGCATCATCAATTCCTTTAATTTGTCACATACTAAGTCGACCTTGTGTAAGGTGTCAACAACAAGCTTCCAATTCGTTGGTTCAATATAACTTGTAGTAGAGTCTGCCTCGCTGATAACCACATCCTCCGGCCGTATTGGAGTGTAAAGATGTGTAAAGTTCTTTGGCTGTAGCTGAGGTTCAGGCTGGCTGGAAGTGGAAGGTTGAGTGTGGACCCCTGTCGCATCGAAATCCATAGTCATTCTACATTCAATGTTGGGGTTTTCGTTTAATACATACACCAATTTCTCATGCAACATATCCACTTCTGCCGAGTCTTGCAGATGAACATTCCAGGAAAATGGCCATTCTTCATCCGTAGTGGAGTCAACTCGAGAAAGAGTGCTGTCCGCCATGATAGCTAAGCAAGGAATGATGTGAGCTACAGACTGTGGTAACAGTATTGAAAAGTAGAGGGGGTAAACCAAAAGTACGTGGAGGGGGTATTTTCAAGGTCATTTAATTTGGGTTTTAAAAAAAAGGAAATAGTGGAGGGGGAATTCTCAAGGTCATCCAATTTAGGTTTAAAAAAAAAAAGGAATGAAGCTTACTCCTCTTCAGCCTCGTTGTCCCCTGCATCTTCATCAGCCTCATCTTCATCGACGTCAGACTCGCCGTAAGGATAGATCGGGGACATGGGCGAATATTGTGGAGATTGTTGACCGTTGTTGTCGTCCCCTTGCATTCTAACTTGGGACCAATCATAATTTAAATTCATTTGTATTATGATCCCAGGGTTGTCCCGCAGTATTTCCTTCATACGTTCGCAAATTGACTCCAAATAGTGTACACTATCGATCGACAGTGTCCAACCCGTACTTGTACCGACATCAGTAGTGGAGTCAGCTTGGCTGATGGTGTTGTTGTCTGCCATGGTTGCTTGTCGGACAAGGAATGACGGTTGATGTGATGCTCATGCAGGAACATGGTGAAGTGGTGGGGGGTGTGGTGGAGTAGTGGGGGAATTTTCAAGGTCATCCAAACGGAGTTTTAAAAAAAGGAAAACTTACAAAGTAACATTGAAACTTTCCAATTGATGGTGGCGAGCGTTTTCTTCTGCAACCTTGCCGACACATGTGACTATGCCGTACAGTATGAAAAGTACAACCATAATAAGGCCGAACAATAAAAGATAGCCGTTGACTATCATGATATTTTCTGAATGGATCTGTTTTCTTCTTATCGCCCTCTCCTGCATCCTCTTCTCCAACTCGTGGACGAAGTCACAACATGCGTGAGGACATCTTTCATCTGTTGGTAGGTTTGCCATTGTTGATGTTGTCGGTGTGGCTGTTGAAGATGGAATGAGGTTTCCAATTGCGATGTGCCATGTACACCAATAGTCAAGTGGTGGGGGTAACAAAGCAGTGGAGGGGGAAGTTTCAAGGTCATCCAAATTGTGTTTTAAAAAAACCTATCTTGTTACTGAGCTTATATGTCAGTAACAAGATAGGTGTTTTTGCTCTTTTACTTCTTTAATATAATGAAAAAATATACATATTCTACAATGGTTAGGACAAGAAATACAACTGCTAGTCAGCTGAAGTAGTCCAAGTTGTCTGGCTCGGTCTTCATGGACGCTGGTGAGGAAGCCGTCGAGGAGTGTCCAGGCTCTTCCTTTGACTGCCGGGTGTTCCGTATATTGCAAGCGTAAACTTGCACATTTATACGGTAGCCTCGTGCCACCATCAGCTGCAACTCCTTGTATAAGTCGTTTAGCTCCTGCTGAGTCTTGATGCTCACCTCCTCGTAACTTGCGCAACTAACGTTCAGAGACATCTTGATGTTGCTAGGTTGGCTGCTGGAGTAGAAATGAAGCCGAGGCACAGCGCTTGGAGGTACATGAAAAAGTGGTGGGGGTAATAGTGGTGGGGGTATAGAAAATCCAATTAAACAGTTCTAAACTTTTTCCATCGATACAATGGAATGGAACAAATAGCGCAGGTGTCCTTGTAATTTTCAAATCGAAACAGTGGCGCTAGAAATCCGAATTGTTTTATACCACCATCCTGTACGAATCGCCGAAGGTCTCTGACGGCGGCCTCGCCACAAGGCCTACAAAACTTTTCCCCGTCGTGGAACTTATACCAGGAGTATTCCGAATACCCTGTATTTTCCCTCCTGTAGCGTTTGACATCTTCTTTTATTGTTAGTGGGATGTTGTCTTGTAAACATGTTGGGAACAAGTCCTTGTGAGTTATAACTCGTTGTATGCAAAGCTCGTACAAGGTGCTCATCGTTTGCTAGTTGGCAACAGACTGACCGTTTTTCGCATCCAAGCAGGTTTGAATCCTAGTGCGGTAGTGGGGGTAATTACAGTAGTGGGGGTAATTGTGAAATGCAAAGGTCAAAGGTCAAGGTCACCCGCGAAGTTTAAAAAAAAATGCAACATATCAATACGTGAAGTCTGTCACATATTGATATGTTGCATTTTTTTTTTTTTTTATTTTTTTTTGTATTTTATGATTCGTTTATTTATAAAACATTACAACAACAACATATGTACAACATTAAAACTTAAATCTAACACTGCTGCTTGTCAGCGATGTGGATGGTCAACTCTGTAGAATTGCTACCCGTGCAGCCGTGGGACACCAGGTATAGACACCCGGGTTGAATAGAGCGAAGATCCTCGTTTTGTAGAAGATGGACGAATCTCTTGGGCAGGTACACCTGGAACTTTGGTTCATCCCCCGGAGTAAACGGTGCCTCGCTGAGACTGCAGCAGATGGCCTCCCCAACTGTAGTCTCCATCTTCTTCATAGCATGGATTATGTAGTGCTTCTCGTCTTTTAGTTCCGAGCACTTCTTTACAGGTAATATTGTTGACTTGGAGTGAGCATTGAACTGCTCGACCAAAGTCTGAAGGAACTGGTGAGATGCCATGGTCAGGTTACAGATCGTCTTCTTGCTCGGAGATGTTGTCGTCTCGGAATCTCGAGTAATACTCATGCCAGGTCCCTGTCTGCTCCCCACTTATATACTCTCCGTTACCCCCACCACTCCCCAATTCCCCACTTTGAAGGTAAGAGGCGAGTTTATAGGCATTTTTCAAAGCGCAATGTCTATCTTTATCATGTTCTGGGCTTTTTGTACAAATACATATGGTTTCCAGCATGTATTGATAATTCTTATCCAATTCCACATCATTAACCGGAACATGAGTAAATCCTTCGATCCATCTTTTCTTTTCCAGCCCCTTTGTGTAAATATTGGTAAACTTGTCTGAAAAGTGATGCATAATGTGATACAAGTCCGTGTAACTTGTAAAACCATCATACCAATCGATATGATGGAAGTGTTTTGAAATCCATCTGTTGGTAGTAGCGGCTTTACTAGTTAAAGACGAATAAGAACATGGTGGTTTAAATAAAAACGAATAAGGAACACTTGTATTCATGTCCAAAAACACAAGTTCTTTTATAATGAATCTATCATCATTACCACGAAACGCTTGAAACTCAATAATACCAGGCTTGGACTTTACTTGTTGTTCTTCTCCCTTGTCCATTTTGAAGGTCACACGTCTGCTCATTACGAAGTCAGGAGGTCAACTGATTTCCACACCACGGTAGGTACTACTTTTATACCAGGCCGTACAGTTGTTGGCGCGTTGGTGTATATTTAACGTGGGCACCGTCCCCAATAGGCCTAACCCCACAAAATGTTGGTTATTGTTTTAAAAACTAACCATTGTCATTTAAGTTTCCATCTTTATATTTTCCTTATTTTCATTTTCATCACTAACACTTGATTCTTCTCCTCCATCTTCCTCTTCTTCCTGTTTTACTGATTTCTTATGTAGTTGAGCGTACTTTTCCAATTGTCTCCACATCTGTACTTCATGAGGAACTCTATTAAATATAGAAGTATCCACAGGTCCGTATAATATAGGTGCGTCCGGTTGTTTGTCCAAAGTGTCTTCCAGATAATCTTTAATAATCGAACTTGAAAACACCAGTTGTCTCAAGTATCTTGTTATAGGTTCAGTAGCACAAGTTAAAATGAAAAACTCCTCTCGATTAAGTTGAATTTTGTTATCATGTCTTGTTGTGTCTCTAAACCGTAGCTGATGATCACCACGTTGTTTAATGATATCAATTTCCACATTTGAATCCAAAAGTCCTACTCTTGTCTTTCTTCCAAACATGTTACTACTTAAATAGCATTCTAGTAGATGCAAATGTTTCATAAACGATTCCCAAGCACTGTCCGTAAACAAAATCATTTTGGGTCCATGAGTTAAAATTACAGTAGGGGAATAATCTGTAGATTTCATAACACCGATTAAAACACTTTTATCCAAACTGGAAGAGATTGGGTAAAATATTCGCAAAAATACCTCACTCAATATGTTTGGAGAAATATTATCTTCAATATCCCTTTTTCTCTTTTGTATAGTCTTTCTTCTTTTACCTTTTTCTTCAACATTATTACTGGCGTGAAGTTGTCCGCAAACGTTTTGTTCACCTCCTTCCTGGTGACCTTGAGGATCTAAAAACTCAGATATCTCCTTCTCAATATCTACCACATTTTCAGGTGTACCACTAGGAGAAGCCATATTGAATACGATGCTACCCATACAACAGTAGGCAACAAACTGATGAGGAGCGGTCTGTACGCTCTGCTTTTATACTCGCGGAATGAAACAAAACCGGTTCTTACAATACATTTTTAACAATTCCAGTTAAAGGTGTGTATGTTACGATTTTATCATGTAGAATTAAACAGTATGCAGTTGTATTAGCCGGTATAGCATCGTTGAATTCCATTTCTATTTTTATATCCACACTTGAAGACTTTACTGATTCATTTTGTTTAGAACAATCGATTACAACTATTGGGTAGGCATCGAAATATTTGTCAGGTGGTAATAAAGGTGTATTTGTTTTACCGTAATATGAACTTTGGAATCTCGCGTACATATCGTACAATATACTGTATTTCTTCTTAGTGAATGACACATTTAAATTGTCGTATGGAAAGAATTGTGAATTTAAATAAACTTTAATATTTTTCAAGTCACAATGATCAAATTGTCCTGCATGTTTAGTAATGGCGTCTCTTCTACCTGTTTGTAAACCAAATATAATATATCTGGCTCGTTCTACATAATTCGATGTTTTAACAGTCCAAGTGTGTCGATCCGTAGTAGGTAAACTGGGATGCTCATGAAATTCCCAACTTCTAAATGGAATAACAATATCACGATCGGCTTTTAATTTTCTTAAAAGTAGCATTCTATGCTCGTCAGCCAATTTAACATGTGGAACTCTCCATACAATTTTGTCTAATTTTAATTTCCATTCTAAAGTCGCATCTGTAGTAGCATCTGCAGCTTTAATAATGTCTTTATCGTTAGAAGATCTCAACAAAACTAATTCTTGTTTAACGTTTAATATTATTTTCCTATAATCTTCAGCAAAACCAAGCAGCAAACGTAATGGAATATGAAAATCAAAATATCCATTTGGATCTGGAGTGATCGTGTCAATCGTAGGTAATACCCATCCGGCAGGTTTAAGTAAATTGGTTTCATTGGGTGTTATAGATGTTAATCCTTTTAAAGTTGTCGTAATACCTACTTTTTTAGTAGAATCAACTGTTACACCTGATATTTCATATCTAATTTCATCAAATAGGAAAGCCATAGGATTATTTATAAATGGAACTGTTGTACCAACAGTAGTACCGTCCTTTTTAGTAACTTGTCCTTCAATATACAAGTAACTTTCACATGGTAGTGTGTAAATGTCTTGATTTTGTATGGGAATACGGATTTCATCGTTATTGTTTAATTTCGATGAAGTGTAAGGGTTGTGGGTGTGATATTCTTTTTCCCATAGGGTTTCGTCGAATGTTGGACCCTGCGCTATATCCAGTATATCCATACTCGGTTAATTTTAATCCAATTCTCTCTAAGAAACGAATGTTCTCGCGTGTTAACTCCTCCACAGCTGAAGAGCTACTAATGCGGTTTCCCGTAGGTTGTTCGCTTTTAAATGTTAAACCCATGGTTTTGTATTAAAGTGTCGATTTTAAATGTAATCTAATCGTAATAGGCTCTTCTCTGAAGTCTACCAAGTTACCGTCTTGATCCAATACGCTCAACACGATGTCTGAAATGAAAGTGGTGTTCAACGGTAGATATACTAGGTTTTGTGGCTTTTCAACAATTTTAAATCCAGGTGGTACACTTGGGTAAAAAGTATGTATGATGTGGGTGTTAGCCCCATCCCTGTAAGCACCTTGTATAATGTTACAAGTTATGTCTATACTATTGACTTTTAATATTGTTACTGTTTTCTTACCGGAATGTGTTACATCTGGTTCTAAAACAGGCTCATCGTTGGAAAATCCTAATAAATCACCAATTGAGTTTGGTTGAGTGAAATCTATATAATATTTGGAAGTAATTTCAGCTTTCATCGTATTATTATTACCTTTTAATGTTATATTGTCTTTTCCCATTTTAGTTTGCAAAAATTCATTTATATGATCAATTTCATAAGAACCTGTGGGTAACCTGCACTCTTGTAAGTCTGTAAATTTTCCACTGGCATCCTTTCCCTTATAATAATGCAATACGTTATTTTTACCTTCCGTAACATTGGGGATAGAGTTGTAAGTTGTAAAATCCAATAGTGCCGCCTCCCAAAACCTTCCTTTTTGCAAGCGTAACGCTGGAAAAAGGATACTTCGTAAAGTGGACGATTTTCCTGTTAATGATACCGTATAGGAAGACATCTCAATAGTGACTGATACTTTTAGCTAGAAATTCCAAACATAAATGGCCGCATATTGAAGTATTATCAGGTTGTTCTCTTTTATAGTTATAATATATGTTTTTAGCAGATTTAAAGTAATTTTGAAGTTCTTTTGGTGGTGGCAAATTACCGAAACTATCAAAATAATATACATTGTTATTTAGTTTCTTATAACAAACCCAATGGGTGCCAGGCCCTTCAGTATTATCCAAATTTACAATTCCAGTCTCATTTTGCCACATTTTCTTTGGTAAACTGTCTTTCATAAACACACCGCGGAAAAATGGTATTTTTAAACAGGAAATATATTTAAATAATTCAATATTGGTTAATGCTTTATGTGGTATGACCAATTGATTTCTTTCATTTAATATGCACGATAAGGTCTTAGGTAAAGACCTGCCCCGTTTTTTACCATTGACCACACGGTGGGCTTCTTCCTGCCTTTTCTTGTAGATCGTCGTCTTCTTTTTATATTTCCTCCATGTTTTCTTGTGGTTGACCTCCTTTTTACTCTCCTTCTCCTCCTTCTTCCACCTCCTACTGCTGTTTTAGCCTTCATACCTGCTGTTACTGCTAAAGCTGCTGCTTTTTCTGCTATGCTAGCGTCACTTGATTTTACTCGTTGCCAAGCTATGTCCGCAAGCTTTTTGTCAGCTATTGATCTATTTTTTGAATCGGCAAACGTGGAATATGCGATATCGTGTTCTTTACAAGCCTGATCTAACTTATTTATGCCAGGATCGCCTCTTTCCAGTCGTTTTTTCAATTTAGTTCCTGGTCCGCAATACTGATAACCTCCCGGTATATGAAATTCGTATGGTAATGCGTCTATTGCTCTATTTACTATGGATCCTACTGGAATTCGTTTTAAAGCTTTACTTAACAGAGAAACCGCTGTGGACGTGATCCCACCTCCTCTCCTTACAGTGTCTCTATATGGACTGATGTACTGGAACGTCATTATTGTCCTTTTATAATCGCAATGTACAACTTATGTGTTACCTCTATGACAAGTTGGACATAAATGAAGTCGTTTATTGTGTTCTTTTATTAAATATCAAAATCACCCCAATCCGATGATCTAAACTTTTTTGTACGAGGGTTGATAAAATAGTTTTGAACAATTTCCCGTTTAATCCAAGTACCTCTCTCAGATTCCAACAAAGGAGTACGACCTGAATGAATACCAATAAGATTGTATACATCAAATAATGCATTTCCTAAAACTTTTACAAGAAAATTAACAGTGACAGCATTATCCACATGTTCAGGGTCTTTAAGGTCTGTTATACGTTTATTATTACAAGTATACACTTTGCTATCCATTTGTGATAATGTGATAGCCTGTCCTACAGTTGCAGCATCATTTGCTTCTCTTCCTTGCGCCATGTTTGTTAATTTTTTATTACTACATATAAAAAACGCATAGTAATTATTTGGATCTAGATGTACTGTTTGTCCTAAGGCAGCCGCGTCTCTATCTGCATGACCCCATGACACATTTGATAACCTTCCATGCCTGCAATCCCAATAAGCGTTTTTGTATGTCAATAAACGAAATTTTTCATTACCATGAATAAAGTCATCCCCTTGCTTTGATAATACTTCATCTCGTTTTGCAAATCCAGTTGTTTCTTGTTTTAAAGTCTCTTTCATTTGACCCACTGTTGCACCATCAGATGGTGCTGAACCATCTTTTACATTCGCCAAACAATTGCCAAGACAATCGATAACTCCCACATCACGTATGACACAATGATCTTTTATATATTTGAGATTTACAGCATCATTTTCATTTTTTGGATAACCTATATCGTTAATAACAAATTTATAAAAAGAAAATCCATCTTTTGTCTTTTCAGGTATCAAAGAATGTAAATAGCGTCTATTTACGCTGTCTTTTGCATCTTTAGGGTCATCTACGTTGGATATACGTTTATTGTTGGCACTATACGTTTTCCCATTGAATTTTAACGTATTTTTTAATTCAGATGACAAATAACCTTTGTTTATCGCATCACCGTTTTGATTTGGTTTACCAACGTTGATAATTCTATGATCTTCTGCGTCATATGTGTTATTTTGTAGTTTTAATGTTGGCGATATCTTTTCCTTTAATATTTTTAGATTTATTGCATCGTTTTCATCCGTAGGATCTTTTATGTTTTTTAACCTTTTATTACTCATATCATAATCTCCATCAGGTGTTTGTGGTAAACCAGCACTTCTTTTTAAACTATTGGCATAATATAACCCATCCGAGGAGTAACGTCCGAACTTGTCGACACTCATGGTGCAACTGAATAGTATTCTAGGGAGTAACGCATTTTTATGAGATTACCCCACGGTTTCGGAGTTCATCCACTAAAGCCACCCATTCGTTTTCCAATCCAGTATGACCCGCTTCTTTAGCTTCATGTATTAGTTTCATTCTATCCACCAATTTATTGATATTATTGTAATAAATCACATTTGTGTTATATAGTTTCTTCATTAAACCTGTACCCGTAACGGACTTACTTCTTTTTCTTTGTTCCTGAGCACTTACATCCAAAGTGGATGCCATAAATCTTCGTTTTACAGGTTTTCTTTGTGTTAACGGCATTGTTTGTCTTCTAGTTGGTATTAACTTGGATACAAATTCTTTATATTTTAAAGACTTAGATCTAAAAGGAGGCTGGTCAGGTAAATACTTTCTCCTATATGCATTTGTCTGTTCCAAAATATTTTTATATGCTTCCATGTCTTTTTCTTTCACTACCGATACTGAAGGCTTATTTTCAAATAATAATTCAAATAATCCTTTTGTGCCCTTATACCTTTGATCACCAATGACAATATTATCATGTTCGTCAACGTTTAACGGGCTATTGCCTATCATTAAACCGTCTTCTGTTAATCTCGCTCCATAACTATGGTAATTCTTATTAGGAATTGTTCCGAGTAACATTTTTACCATGTATTTCCTTCCTAAAGGTCCTTTGTTATGAATGTTTTCACCCAATAAGCTTATGTTTGACGGACCTTCCCTTGTCTCTTCTTCTTTTTCCTCTTCACTAGCAGTTGATACAACTTCATGTCCTCTTTTGGCTTTTACTTCATATAATTCTTTTATTCCACTATAGTCCGGTGATTCTAGCTCTCTTTCGGGTTCTCCACCGGTAAAACCACTATACGTAGAGGATTCCAGGTCTTCATCACTAAAATCTTCTGATTTTACATTTTCTCTTTCAAACTTCGTAATAGGTGCAATCGCATCTCCTTCCAATACAGGTTTAGCAAATTTTTTGTTTAATTGTTTCAAGGGTTCAGTAATAGGTTTAAAAGTAGATTCAAGGAATTTCTCCCTCTCGCTAATACCTAGTTTCAATGCTCTGTTTTTAGCCCGAATAGAATCACTAAGTGATTTTATTTCTTTTACTAATTTTTCTTGGTTAACCATGTTTGTAGCAAGACGTGTTGTACAACAATGAATGTGTTATACCACGTTTAATGTATTAATATAAATTTATCAAATCCTATCCTGTATCGACCATTGTTTAGCGGTTGTTCCTTCATAATTGTTAGGAACCCATACTTTTCAGCCCAAGCCTTTCCACACAACTCTTTAAATCGTTCAAATGTCATATCCGCATTTACATGATCAAAATATATATGTTTTAGGTTGGTTTCGTCCTGTTTAAATACAATTAACATGTTTGCATTGTCTCTAATGAGTTGTTTAGGTATTTTGCTGTAAGTTTGGCCAATATAAATGCTATCTATGTTGTTATGTCGACCCATAGCGAAGTAATTCCTTATTGTGTTTTGGTTTTCACAAGATACATCGTCGAATATAAACACGGAGAATGGTTTAGCTTCTTGTGGCTGCATGACACTCTCGCTTGCATTAAACTTTAAATATTTAACTTCAGGCACATTAGTCAGTATTTTTTCCAATAATTGATACTTTGGTTGTTGTAGTGATTTTGAAAATACATATAGATTGTTAAATCGTAATCCTTTAGGGTTTGTAATCAAATTGAATACTACATTAGTTTTTCCACAGTTGGAAGGTCCGGTAACCAGACAACGAACGGTGTTTGGTAACAAATCGCCATGCTTCCCACTATTGAATTCTGAATTATCCACTGTGAGTTCATCTATATTATTAATAGTAAAACTCTCTTTTTGTGGTACTATCTCCATCCTTTGTAATGGTTCAACCTAAAATGATTCTCTATCGTTATATCAAATCCTTTTTAGGTATCCAAGAATCTTCCGTCTTATTAAATCCTAACCATCGTACTTTGACCTTATCTTTTTTCCGTTGCAACACCTTTTCAACTAAATATACATCGCCTACTGTTGATTTTAACATTTCATGTCCATAAAACCCTCCTTCAAGCAATTGTCCTTTATTATCTTTTAAAATATATGTCTCAGGTACTGTAGGTTGTACTTTGAATACAGTAAAAACCTCATTGGTCCAATTTGGCAGGTATCTTTTACTGAATACACCTTTATATTTACTTATTCGCACTTTATCACCCACATTAAATTTTTTAGGCTTTAGTTTTTCAACTTTTGGTTTAGTATTCGTTTTTATACGTTTTAATACAAGGTTTTCATTTTTACTAGCTACTTGGTTTGGTTTCATCCCGATAGTCCTATGAAATTTGTTATTGTAATCGTTTATAAGTTTTGGTAACATATCAATCCATATGTGCGATCCTCTGTTGGAAAACATTTTATACATTGCACTTTTTAAAGTTCTGTTGAATCTTTCGATTATTGAGGCTTTTACTTCTGAATTGGTTGAATAATGGTTTATATTGTGTTTTTTCATTAAATTTGCAAATTCCTTATTAAAATATTCTTTTCCATCATCTGTTTGTAAATGTTTAATAGTATGTTTGTCTCTTTGTATAGCTGTTTCCATTGCTTTTGTAACACTTTTGCCACTTTTATCTTTTAGTGGTAAAGCATCTGCCATTTTTGAAAAACAGTTAATAACAGTCAATATGTATTTATATCCTTTATTTTGTTTGCTATAAGGAATCATTTCGATTAAATCCGCTTGATATAAATCATTAATTCCTTTTATCACCGTATTTCTTCGTGGAAACTTTCTTCTTGCAGGTTTATGAAGTTCGTTGACAATTTGTTGCTTTAAGTCCTTCATATTGCAGGTTTCAATGTTTGTTGTATCACATGTATAATCACAATGAATGTTGTTTTAAATATTCACATCATTTATATGGGTCAAGGTCATCCAAACTTGTGTAAAAAAATGGGGAACACGGCGTTGGACTTGCCGTGTTCCCCATTTTTTTACGGAAGGAGAAAGGAATAAGGTCGTAGTTGTAGAAGGACGAAGAATAGGTTACTAGTTGATAGGGTTTAGAGAGTAGTGGCCAAAAGGAAGAGTGTGGATTTTGTCGGGCATAATGTATCTTTTATCATCCCGAGCTGACAACGCTTTTTTAATTTCGGTGACACTGTAGACTTGATGCTTGAAGCTTCGGATATTGTTGAATGTTGCTGATATCGTAGTATCTTCAAACAAACAAGTCTTGTAGTGGTCAAATGTCACGTGTTTTTTCAAATAAGATGTCTTCACTCCTTTTGCTTTCTTCACTGTCGGTGTGTTGTTCTCGTGGTACATCTTAAATGAATACAATTTCGCCATCAGCGCCACTATTTCTTCTAAAGGCATTCCATTTGCTTCATCTTTGAATTTTCCAATTACTTTTTTATATTTTTCATTAAAATTTGGATGGTTTTTCGGATAGTCAGAAAAATCGAAATCTTCTTTGTATGGAAAAGTCCTTAGGTCTTCATACATGTCCAAAGTCTTTATCCAGTAGATAAACGCGTCCGTATCCATGTATGCGACTCCAATGTTTTCCCTTCCGTAATGTTTAACCATTTTGTTATAATGGAAATCATACATCAGAGTTTTACTTATATCCAAAATCGACATACCTATGTATAACGGACGGTCCATGACTATTGTTGTTTTCTTCATACTGACAGCGACTAGATTTTCGTTTATAATCATGGATGTTCCGAAATTTGGTTTTTGCACTAATTTTTCCAATTTCCTAGGATCACTCACTAATTTTACATTTTTGTGTTTTCTTTTGTTCTCCAAGGTCTTCCCAAAGATGGCATTGTTCATTAATTTATAGAAGTCCTTTTCAAATGCTGTTGTCGCTGCAGCTCTTCTTGCAGTGTTGGAATCAATATATGGTTTCAACCAACAAGACTGGGTGAATTCAATTGCTCTATGAATTCTCACTATACGTAGACCCAATTCAAGAGCCTGTTGAACTACCCAGTAGTGAGCCACATAGCGATCCTTATTCTCCAAGGTCATCATCAATTTTGGCCATCTTCCTGTCGGTGAAACTTCAGTCTTGGCTAGGAGAGGCAAGTCGTAGTGATGGTCATGAAGGTGCTCCGGGTATTCAAAATCACAGTCCAAAATATAGCCTTTTGGACCATCCTTTGGAATCTGTGAGATGTCTCCGATGGTGGCCGGGTCGATCCACTTGAAGTCAGCGTAGGGAAGCGGATTTGACATTGCCCAACCATAAAGGTTGTTTGCATCAAAATAGCCAAGGTAGACCGATGGTTGTTGCTCGTCGAAGCCGGGGATGTACTTGTTGTTGGCTTTGACATGACGTGTTACAGCTTGTGACAAACCGCCCCGTACACCAGATTCCATCATGAGCACCATATCAATATCCGTTAGAAGTTCCAGTCGACAGTTGGTTGACTTTAGCATAGCTTGCCATGCTAATCCTGGAGATGTGTACGAGTGTAGAGGGTCCAGTCCATAGGCGGAGAAGCAGGTGTTTCTGAATTCTTCCATCACATCGCACAGCAGAGTTACGTCCAATTTTATATAAAAGTCAGAATATTCCCCTAAGGTTTGAATGTTTAGTTGGTTCCAAACATTACATGCATGATTGTAGTCTTCAACGGAGATTTCACTTTCGTTTAATTTGCTGTTGAAGGCTTCAATCGGCGGTAGACTGGTTTCTTCAAATTTTTCTGTAGAAGTTATGTAATCGTAGGGGAACACTCCTTTCCGTAATACTAGGTCTAATTTATCTTCAGGTACAATTTTTCTGGTTTCTTTTAGGTCTTCTCTTCTTAGGTTCTCTGACAATTTGGCTAAACTAGATGCCATAAATCTGTAAGAGTCTACGAAGCGAAGTTTAATTTTACCTACTGTTTTTGAAAAGCTGATGTACTTTTCCAATGTTGTAGCAAGAACATCAATTTTACCGTCATCTCTTCCTAACTCCGGGATAATAAAGTGGGAGTCGTAGCCGCTAAGATTGTGTAAAACGACAGGAATAAAGTTTGGCAGTTTGTAATTTATATTGCATGAATTACAAGCAGCTCCTCTGTATAACCCTGTCAGGTGATCGTGATCTCTTACTTTTGGATTTTCTTCACTGAACATCTTCTTGCATAAATAGCATCTTGTCGCTAAGTTGTATTCTTCTTGTTGATTTTGGTTTAAAGGTTCCATAGGTACAATATTACCGAACAAGCGTTGAACCTTTCCAGCAATATCGTACAGTTGGTCTACAAAATACTTAGCGGCTTCTTCACCACGGTAGAGTATTGGAGTGGATGTTAAACCATAGTCTTGCAATTGGTTTTCAGACAAGGTTGATTTAACTAGTAAACAAAAACTGTTGGGCTGATGCAACTGATATTTTGTTCTTCTAGTCACTTCGCCGTCCGGCAGCTCCTGTGGTACTAACGTTGATTCAAAATCTGCATAGACCACTATTGGAATTCGGTATTGGTGAACTGTCTTGTTAAATTGTATTGAAGCTCGGGTAGGCGGTGGAAGACTTATCTTTACTTCATAGTTCTCGTTGCAAAGTCTTTTATGTTCCAATAACCAGTCCAATCCTCCACGTCTTGAATCTTTCCAAGAAAAGCAGAAACATCTCTTGCAAACTGTAATCCTATTTACTCTTTTGGTCAATTGTTTTACAACTAACGCTTCAAAGTCTTTTATCCATACATAATGGGAAATTTCACCCTTGGTTATCAATAGCAAATCCGTATGGTTTCTTTGCTCAACCTTTACTACCCGCAAAGGATAAACGTTGTTGGAATCATCCAGACCAAAAACATTAACTGAAACGCCAGGATTTTTCTTTTCAAATTTGTCAATATCTTTTAAAGTAACTGGGTAAGTAAGACCTTGAAAGTTGTAGCGGTGTTCATTTTCGTAGTATTCTCTACCAACTCTACAAGGATTGTTTTTAACATACTTGGTTAACATTGCATACTTGAAACATTCATTACCCTCATTTTGAACATTTCTACACGAGTTAGTGTTTTGGATTTTCTTTGGTAGAGGGATAAAACTACTACCTCTTAAACCATATCCATGTTTATGAACCCTAACATCCATACCTTCGATTGATGACAAAGTCCATCCAGATCCTCTTCCTTCATGTTCTTGGAGTTTGGTTATAAGTTCCTCCAAGCATTCTTCAATAATATCATCAATGTCGGAGGTGAAGGTAAGGGTTCGGTTTTTGGTAATGAATGCTCTCAATGCTGTTTCACCATCAGTATTGTTAAACATAGCCTCTAACACCATTCCAAATTTAATAAAATTTAGCCTTTGTAATTCTTCCCTCAACGTTTGACCAACAAGTTCCTTAGCCTGGGTTATGAATGTTTCCAATTCCAATTGAACGTTATTAATTTTGAAATGTGTTACAACTCGTCCTGGCAAGGCTGTGGTGCGCAGTTGTCTTACATCTTCCAGTTCTTCTTCTTCCATATCCTCTTCTTCGGTGTCCTCTTCTTCGGTGTCCTCTTCTTCAATAGGTCTTGTAGCAGTAGATGGTCCAGCACCAGCAAATTGGATCACACTAGGTCTTCTTCTTTGCATTTGCTGTAGATAGCTGTCCCAGTAGTCCGTCTGCTTCTGGTGCTCTTCCAAAAACCGGTCAATTGAGTCTAAGTCTATTTCATCCATGGTAATATCTTCTTTTCTATCTTCGTCTTCATGTAATTCTCTGTGTATGGTGAAAAGATCTTCGTCTTGAAAGATTTCCCCACAAATGTCGCAAAGAGCCATTTCAAACAGTTTGGCTTTGAATGCACACTCTGTGAATGTCCACGCAATAATGAGCAGCGCACTCCACCGGGACCCTTTATATCCGAGGCAGATAGGTGGGGAAAGTGACGTCATATGGAAACAGGTTATCACTCATGTGCTAAATTTAGCCTTTACACAACCATTTGTAATACATTTATCAGTAGGCTTGATAAATTGATGATATTTGGTCTAGATTCAATAATTTGTACAAGTTTTTTTCAAAGATGTCTGTTTGAGCAAGTTTATGTAGGTCAAGGTCATTTGGAATTATTATTTTGAGCGGGGGATAGAGCACTAAGCAGCATCATTTACTACAAAGTGCTCTATCCCCCGCTCACATTCTTTTTTAACTTTTTGTTTAAACTTTTTACAAGGGTGAAACATCACCATCAGAGTCGGAATCATCCTCATCACGGAATAGGCAGCGATGACAATACATAATTCTTCTGGCAACTAACATCCTATCCATTGGACGATGGGGAGTGTCTTGTTCTTGTTCTTCTTCTTCTTCGATTTCCAATTGGAATTCCATTTCCGACTCAGATGACGACTCTAATGTTTCGTAGGCATGCAAGTCCACCTCATTGTCCGTTGAACCAGCTTCGTTAGAGTCCGTTTCAATATCCATTATCTCTTCCTCCTCCTCTTCTTGATCAACCGCAGGTAGTTGGTCCTCTACTTCTATAATTTCTAGAGGTATTACCTCCAGAATAGAGACAATTCTGTTGCGATGGAACACGGTGTTGTCAAGTGGAGCCATGGTATGGAAGTGTTGTATCCATCCAATTTGCTTACCCTTTTTATACCCCCACCAACTATACAATTTATGTGGGTCAAGGTCACGTAAAGATACCCTTTGAGCGGGGGATAGACCACTAAGCAGCATGCTAGTCCATTGCCGCAAAGTGATCTATCCCCCGCTCTATTCCGCAGACCACACTCAAGTCCAAGTCCACATCCAAGTCCACATCCATATGTTACACTTTATTATTACTGCCACCAAGTAATTGTCACTCGCACATTTACTTGGTTTTGATAAAGGTACTGCACAAACTCCATATTGGTTGTTTGTTCGTTATACAAATGCATCATGAAATATGCAATCTTATCGATTGCGGCATTGTCCAACGGTTCGCAATTCACAAGTTCCAATGTGCCCTGGCTGGTCTTCTCCTCTATAAGTTCCACCACTTCGTTGATGTCTTCTTCCAAGAGGATGAAGTCAACACTGAAGCTCTCCATTGTTGTTGAAAGTGTCTAGACAAATGCTTGACTAAATGCTTTATTCATCAGTCCTACATATATACCAATTTCCCCCTCCTATTACCCATTCCCCCTCTACCTTTATATGGGTCAAGGCCATCCAATAATACCCTTTGAGCGGGGGATAGACCACTAAGCAGCATGCTAGTCCATTGCCGCAAAGTGATCTATCCCCCGCTCTGTATTCCACACAAGTCCTAGTCTTTACACACACACATAAGCCCCCAGTCTTTTACACTTACTCATATACTCTGTCCTCCCTGCCAATTAAGAGTTCCCCATGTTTGCCACTATTTTCAATTAACCTTTCCAAGTCCCAAAACACAATGTCCAAATTAACCAAGTTCGCTCGTCCAATTTGAAACACACTATTCCCCCCAAAGTCACTTGCTCTCACTTGTTGTCCTGTATACTGCTTCTTCTTCCACGCTACAATCACTACCCTACCTTCTTCAACAACCATTCTTTTAACATTATCATACACCTTCTTCAACATCCCTTTACAGTTTAAATAGTTTATGGTTACATACTCCCACTCCTTACCAATGATCAGTGATCCACTCATTTTCTAGCGTTCCACTGGAAGGTTCAAAGCAGAATGAAGTCGGGATGTACAGACCCCCCTCTTTTATACCAGTTAACCGGTTGTCCTTGCTGTAAAGTGGGTCAAGGTCATCCAATGCTACCCTTTGAGCGGGGGATAGACCACTAAGCAGCATGCTATTCCATTGCCGCAAAGTAGTCTATCCCCCGCTCTGTATTCTACACACACACATACACACACACACACACACACACACACACACATGTCCCTGTCCAAGTCTTTCATTACATACCCAATATATATTCAGTTCCTTCATCATCACTATCACTCATCACTGCTTCCACAAACTCCACAGGATTAAAGTTAAATTGTTTCAATTGTTCTTTTAAGTTTTCAATTTGTTGGTCCTTTACTTCTAAAACACTGTGAAGGTGTGATATGTAGTCCGCTGCCTCGTTGATGCTTGCTACTCTCGGATCGCCTAACTTCAAGCTGGGAACTACACCCTGCAGCTTGTAGTACGCCATACGCCTTTCTTGCTCCTGCCGTTGACCAGGACTGAGCAAGCCTTGCCCGTCTTGGCTCACCTCCAGCAAGGTCCGTAGCATTGGAGCTTTGCAGGCATTTGCCCGAGCAACAGTTATGCTGTGGAATGGTCGAGCAGGTCCACGAGTAGCAGGCAGGACGTTGGCAGCACGCCTTCTTGAAGAAGAAGAGGAAGCCTGAGAAGTTTTGCAGTTGGAAGCCATGTTGAAGTGAGGTATTCAGCTAAGCGATACAAAGCAGAATAACCAAACTGCACATCAATACCCGTATATATACACTTATCAGTGGTGGGGGTACTAGCTAGCCTTGGTAAAGTGGGTCAAGGCCATCCAAAAACATTACCAGAACGGGGGATAGATCACTAAGTGGCATGTTAGTCCATTGCCACAGAGTGATCTATCCCCCGCTCTGTATTTCACATTCACGCACACATTCATACATACACACAAGTCCCAGTCCAAGTCTTTACCCACACACCTATCCACTCTCATCCTCACTATCATCACTGTCCAACAGGCTTTCACACTTCTTAATCAGTTTTTCCCATTTACTCCTGACATAAAGTAGCTCCCTGCGAGTATTCTCTAGCATTCTGTCCCTTTGCTCTATCACTTCGTCGTACCACTCGATGATGTTTGGTGGAGTCTGAGTTGATGCATCCGTCGTGGTTGGTTGAGACGCTCCGCTGCTCCGCAACTCCTTCCTCACAGGACCAAAGCCGGAGAATCGGACACGACTTCTTGACGAAGGCCCCGATCGGATTGGTCCAATGCTCGGGCTGGAGTTGGAGGCGACCGGGCCAGAGGTAGAGGCTGGGACGTTCATAGCAGACATGGTGGTGTTCAGCTTAACGGTGTAAAGCAGAATGAGAGGACGGTTGATCACCACTCCTATATATACCCATTTTTAGTGGTGGGGATAACACTGGGGGGGGGGGGGTTAAAAGAAATTTTGCTTAGTCTTCCCGGTCATCAGTTTTACATACCTTTAGCACACCCATTATTTTGGTTTCTTCAATAACTTTACACACCTCAAACACCCAAGCAAACAGCTCATCTATGTTGTTATAATTAATTTTTGTCCAGTGTTCATACTTATGAGTTTGGTTGTTTATAATACATAGATAAAATGTAGACCCGTCTTGTCTTATACAATACTCAACTTCCATTCTATGCTGGTTTAGCACTTCCCAAGCATTGTGTTGATCTATCAAGAAGTCACCACCTTTGTAATTGTACCGTGACATGTTTACCACGGAGCACAGAAACAGACTGAAGCAAATGAACGGCTCATACAAGCTTAGTAAGAGCGTTAGAGTGGGGGTATCACGTGATACACAACATTAGTTGTAAGTAATTTATATGGGTCAAGGTCATTCAAACTTTGAAAAATTTTTACCTCCAAACACTTGTAGCAAGCTACAAGTGTTTGGAGGTAAGTTTTTATTTGTTAATGATTTATTTGTAACTTAGTCTTCACCCTCAAGGACACGGTTTGAGATTGTCCCAGTGACTTTACATCACCGCCAGGTTAAAGTATTATACAAGTCAAGTATTTTTTTTTTTTTTATTAGTTGACTTGTATAATACCCCTCTCCCTTACTTTAAGAGGGTTAAGACTAAATTTGGAAAAATAATTTGGAAAAAGACTTTTTATATATATTGTCCAACACAGCCTAACAATTTTGTTTTTTTTTGGTGGGCCCATGTCCTAGTCCATTTCCCACACGGTTTCACATCCTTTCCTTCGTATCAGATAGGCTTTAGGTATGAAAAATTCTCTTTGTACCATACGAGGTGGTACTTGCATTGTACAAAGGCGGCCTTCACCTTTTACAACAATTTCTACTTTCTTATTACCTGCTCCATATGTCTGACCAATGAAATAGTATTTTTCATCAACCTTTAGCCTTCTAATATCCCGCGGTTGCGGACCGTGGGGATGTCTGAACTTGAACGTTTTAGGCTTAATGTACAGAGTATAGGGTTTGAATTGCCGAAATTTGACTGTACTTTTGAGGTGTCGTTGGCAGCGATCCCCTTCTGCACAAGCAAGTTTCTGGCAACACAAAACCCCAAACTTACTAGACATCCAAGCGTAATCGCATTTCTTACCCTTGCCAGCAGGGGCTTTAACGCGTTTACGTTTCTGTGTTGGACTCTTTAGCGGAGTGTCTTGGAGCTTCTCTGAATTAGGCTGGCTAGAAGGGATGGGGTTGGAAGGAGGTAGAAGGGGCAAAGATTGTTCAAGCGGGATGGAGCAAACAATTTTGGGCGGGGTAGGAGAGCGTGTTAGGTCTATGGTGGGAAGATCAGGGGAGAAGATGGATTTACGGGGTGGTTTGGTTGGTGTAGGTGGCATGGGGGATATAGGTGAGGGACATTGGGATGTAGTGTATGAGAGGATTTTCCGGGTTCTGCTATATGGGGTGATCCTCGACCTAGACGTCTCTTCAAAAGCCGCAGACTCCGATCCTGAGTCCGATAGCAGCGAGAGTGCTGGAGAGGCTACCGGGACTCGACCTGACGACTTGACGAGTTCTCCTGGCGATGGCTGTGCACCAGCCTCTTCCACTGTCGCCGGCAATGGCGACAGGCTGGGCATTGAGGCGGGCTGTGGTGGCGGCGGCGGCGGTGGCGGCATCGTCAGGCAGCTCAGGATGTTCGCAGTCATCAGGTATTCCAGGATCGAAGTCGAGGATGATGAGGGTCGAGACGCGTCGGTCGAGGTTGAAGTTGATGGGTAGTTTTTCAGCTTCAGACCCATTTTACCCATTGTAATGGATGAAAAGAATAGATGTAAAGAAAGAAGTGAACTTGTAAAACAAAAGTCTCAAGAGCGAGAGAGAGTACCTGTCCGTATGGGAGCTTGGACCGGAATGAGAAATGCGTGCAGCCCGGCCGCCTTATATCCCCACCGGGGCTGCCACGCCCAGGATATCAGGGGTGGGGGTGGGGGTGGGGGTGGGGGGGGGGGGGTGCGCACTTTTTGTCGGGGGGGGGGGGGTCGCACTTTTTGTCGGGGGGGGGGGGGGGTTCGCACTTTTTGTCGGGGGGGGGGGGGGGGGGTTCGCACTTTTAAAAAAATAAGCCTTACTTGAGGCATTTATGTTACCATAGCTGAAGCCTCCCAAGGGACCCAACTATTAACAACTCCAAACTTGTGGGTTACAAATACCTAACTGTTATATTTTTTTAACAGACATGAATGTATTAACTGTGTTAATAAGACCTGACTGTTAAACACTTTGAAAGATTTTACATATTTAGGTCAAGGTCACAAAAAAACTTTAAAAAAATTAAGCCCCACACCCCCCTTTGGGGGTGTGAGGCACTTGGGTTGTCATCGCTGTAGCCTCCGAAGAGACCCAACTATGACAACAAGGCAACATCCAATGTCGTGTACCCTTCGCCACGCAAGACTTGTAAACATTTACTGCATTGTCTTTTCAGTAGTTAACAAAGATACATTTACATAATTTTGTGTTTCCAGAAGGAAACAAACTGAGGACACCCTAGTGGCTTACGTCCTCGTCCGAGTGCAGAGGCCGCCGCAACCTTTTGCATGCCAGCGTACAAACGGACATGCTCCCAAATGCCATCCGCAACCTTTTGCATGCCTGGCAGGAGCCTACCGATAATTAAAATAGGCTTTACACGGGGGCCTACTCCCGTAACCTATCTTTAATATTTTTCATTTAAAATGCATTGAATTTTTACAAGTCTTTGTAGGTCAAGGCCACACGGACATTAAAAAAATTTCGGCCCCCGTACACCCATGGCGAACCACGAATGTTCGGGGGCCTTGGGGACTAAAAACACAAATAGCTAACAAAGATTCATTTACATAATTTTGAGTTTCCAGAAGGGAAACATACTGAGGACACCCTAATGGCTTACGTCCTCGGTCCGAGTGCAGAGGCCGCCACAACCTGTTGCTTGCCAGCTTACAAACGGACATGCTCCCCAAATGCCATCCGCAACCTTTTGCATGCCTGGCAAGGAGCCTACCAATTATTAAAAGTGGCTTTACACGGGGGCCTACTCCCGTTCCCTGACTTTACAATTTACTTTGAGCATTGAAAAAGCTCAAGGGGGGATTGCTAAAACAAGCGTATACACTTTAGAAACATATAACACACTTACAACACACAATTGAGCTCAACGTAGTCAATGCTGGAACAAGCACATACACATTAAACACATATAACAAACAAGACACAAAGGATAAAAGACACAGGAGACATAGGGTACAAGTAAAACACTCTCATATAAAACAATTCGCAATACCCAAACGCAAGCGCAATATCTTACAACTAATACAAGTCTTAAAGTTAGAGTAGACTTCGCTAAACACTGAAGGCGCCATTCAATGTTTAGTGATGCCTATGGCGGTCCGTCCCGGTCGTTCACGTTCAACGCGCGGGAGCGGACTGCGAGCTGGCTCTGGCCGGACCCCCTTATATCCCCACCGGGGCTGCCACGCCCAGGATATCAGGGGTGGGGGAGGGGGTGGGGGTGGGGGTGGGGGAGGGGGTGGGGGGGGGGGGTTCGCACTTTTTGTCGGGGGGGGGGGGGGGGGTTCGCACTTTTTGTCGGGGGGGGGGGGGGGTTCGCACTTTTTGTCGGGGGGGGGGGGGTCGCACTTTTTGTCGGGGGGGGGGGGGGGGGTTCGCACTTTTTGTCGGGGGGGGGGGGGGGGTCAGGTAAGTTAAGTGGGTCAAGGTCACCCACAACACTTGTACTCTAAGTGTTGGCTATACCCCCACCACAACTGGGTCCCTAGGCTGCACAACACCGCTTCGCCAGTATGTCTCCGGCTTCCATGCGGTGCGTCTCGCTGTTCTCTAGCTCTCTATATGTAAGTAATTTTACAAGTTCTGAATGTAGGTCACTACACTTTAACTCTGGGACGATATCGACTTGTAGTATTTCAGTGTTTTGACTCAAGGTCATCACACTTTAACTCTAGCACATCGGTTATCGTACCAGAGGTGCTCAATAACCTAACTTGTAATGTTTAGGGTGGCGTTTGCACGCCACGTGGTATCGCCATGAGTGTCCAGTCCAAGTTTTAAGTTAAATTAATTTTACTGTAATCTTTTCCATTTCCGCTTCGTTTTGCCAAAGTATAAGGTGTCGCTTAATAAAGTGGTATTTCTCTAAAGTTATAGGAGATTGCAGGGATACAATTAGTTTATTTAGGAGACTCTTCATCTTAGAGTTTAACACAATTTCCACTTTGACTTTGCTTCCTCGGCTCTCACAGCCTAAGCTGTACAGAAATGTTTCTTCTAGTGCCAACTCGGGCCAAGAGAACAGTGTGTTGACTGTAGGACAGCTCATGGTGAAGTGATGCGATACTCCAGCGTACCACCTCACCTTCCCCCACCACTGTGACCTTCCCCCACTCCTGCTGTTTCCCCCACCTCTTTTCCCTTGACTCATGCGCTACAAGCAGTCTCTCAGTATTGTGCGGACTTTTGTGAGGTGAAGCCATGTCGCAGGACACTTTAGGTAAGAAACTTAGCCGTATTAAGACTTTATTAGTTGCTCACTGTCCACCACTCAAAGTTAAGAGAGTTTCAACTTTAGCTAAGTGGCGCAAACTGTTGCGCGGACACCCTAAGTTTTATACCAAACAGACTAATGTCAGTTTTACTGATGAAGATTTGTTTAATATATTGGATGAAATGACTTTTCCTTGCAAAATTCAGTTAGTTACTCCCATTCCTGACAGTTTAGAGTCTTAGTCTCTCAAGCCAATATACCTAGCGTACACAGAGCCTGACAGTCAGTCACTCGGTGGCTGTCGTGGGGTGCGCATCGGTGTCGGCGCTCCGTTGTTAGGTTTTCAAGGTCACAGTAATATCAAATTGTTGGTGTTGTGCTGGTTCAAGGTCACCTGAGGGATAACCGATTGCCCATTTAGGCAGGGTCATGTCAGAAACTCGAGTTTAACTTGGCACTTTTGCCGTTTCTCGTCGAAAATTCGCTCCAAGTGGTCAAGGTCACGGGGACTCTGACTGAAACTCGGAGCGTAGTGCGAGAAACGGCAAAAGTGCCAAAAAATTTTAAGTTTCGGCGTGACCTTGACCTCAGTGGCGTCGGTGACGTCATTTTGATGACGTAAGGGGTGATGACGTCATCAGCACGTCATTTCTGTGACGTCATGGGTGTGACGTCATAGAAATGACGTCATTGGTGATGACGTCATCGATGACGCAATCGATGACGTCATCGATGACGTCATCGGTGAGGTCATTGACCTCGATGACGTCATCCCTCAGGTGACCTTGAACTGAGCCAGCACCAACAATTTGACACTACTATCTTGGCATTTGGAGTAATTAGCCACCCGTCCGCAGTCAAAAGGTTAAGCATTAAGAAAGTTATTGCATTTTTAAGTATTATATATGGTTTTAATTGAAGCTTTGAATGACTACTATTTCATTTTGGGTCATTCATTTTAAGTCTAATTTTCAGCATTGTATTCTGCCAAGTGAGAGCTCTTATTTGATGTACAAATCAAATCAACCTATGCTTACGTTTAAGATTTTCTTTTGACTCGTGGTAGTCCGTCCCCCTAATATGACTAAAAATGTTTGATAACGTCGAAAGGTATTTTGAGTTAAGTTACTATCACCCAACAAACAATATTTGTTTATCTCAACAAATAGAAAAATTAAAGGGAGGGACAGACTTTTTACACCCTGTATAGGAAAGTTCACTAAAAAATAACATTACGAGTTTAAAGACCTCGTTAAAATATCAACATTGTCGCTTGTGATTGGAAAAGGGTGTGAATGGAGAGATCCTGTGACATTGTAACACTTGGAAGCTTTCCAATTAGTATTGAATTATTTGTTAGTGAGAAACTTAAATGGACTCCATCAAGGATCACTAAGGTGAACGCTAAAATATTTTGGAAAATTCATTGTTGGTGATTCATTGATGTTAACATGTTAGGTTCATGTTATTGTTAAAAATGTTTTTCATCAATTACTGTCAAAAAATTTACAAAATATAATTTAAGTTTAAATATTGTATTAACTTTGAGCTATGCAATATGTGCTAAACATTGTATAGGTCTTGTATTTGTTCACACCTTTAATAAAAATGTTAGTAGTTAGATTTGGTTACTTCTGGCTCAGGGCACATGCCCCGGAAGCCACGTGCCGGGGCACACAGCTTCCGGTCGTATATTAAATGAGGGGGAGGTATGCATAAATTAAAAGTTAGTTCAAAACTGAAATTCAACTGTATAATTGGGTTACGGAAAGTATGTCAAGGTCATCCCGAGTAAGTTTTAAAAAAGCCTATCCCGCTAGCACAGGAAATAGTTCTGAGAGTTGAACTACCCGGTGATAGCGGGATAGGTAGATTTAAGTTTTGAACTTTATTCGTAAAAACAAATACAATCAATGTGCAAAAACAAATACAATCAATGTGCAATACAGGTGGAATTTTTGTGATGAAATACGGAGTTGTAAAAGCAAACGCCGACGACGAGGATGAGGTAAAGGCAGAGTCCCCAGATGACGTATTTGACAAGTTTGAAGAAACGTAATATCTCGAGTTGGTTTTCCCGTTCTAATTGCAAACGTTTAATTTCCAATTTCAATTTTTCTTCTTTCATCTTTTCCTCTTCCATTCTTGTGACGAAGGAAACTTCATCCATCATATCCATCATTAGTGTTGTTTTTTGGTGTTTGAAATTTTGAAACAAGTGATGTTGATAGTTCAAATGTTGGAGACGGAATGAGAAGTGAAAGCGAGGAACGTTAGTTAAACGAAGAAGTGGTGGGGGGAAGTTGAATCACAAAGAAGTGGTGGGGGGGAAGTTGAATCACAAAGAAGTGGTGGGGGAAGGAGGTTGCTCACCATTTGCTTCCGTACTTGTTGTTGTCGTGTCTGATTGTAGAGGTGTAAGTGGAGTAAGATTTAGCAAACTATCTTCATCAGAACTTTCAACCTTATCACAAATAGGACAGGCGTAAGTTATTTCCAGATTCATTTTAACAGTGTTAAATTTACAAACAATTTCGTGTAAAGTATTAAATATTTCTTGCAAATCTTCTTTTGAATTTACTTCGAAACTAGAATTCATTCGTGCCAACGGAGAGTTGTTCATCGTGCGAGAGTCGGTGATTGAATGAAGATCAGCGCTTATGAAGGAGGCTTATTTGTCGGTGAGCATGAGCTTGTTATTAAGTAAATAGCTAAGTTCCTCTTCTTCGTCAGTAGTGTGAAATTGAGGATGCTGGCCCAGTTCAAGGTCACCTGAGGGATGACGTCATCGAGGTCAATGACCTCACCGATGACGTCATCGATGACGTCATCGATGACGCAATCGATGACGTCATCACTAATGACGTCATTTCGATGACGTCACACCCATGACGTCACAGAAATGACGTGCTGATGACGTCATCACCCCTTACGTCATCAAAACGACGTCACCGACGCCACTAAGGTCAAGGTCACGCAGAAACTTAAAATTTTTTAGCACTTTTGCCGTTTCTCGCACTACGCTCCGAGTTTCAGTCCGAGTCCCCGTGACCTTGACCACTTGGAGCGAATATTGGACGAGAAACGGCAAAAGTGCCAAGTTAAACCCGAGTTTCTGACATGACTCTGCCTAAATGGGCAATCGGTAATCCCTCAGGTGACCTTGAACTAGCACAACACCCCCAATTTCATATTACTGTGACCTTGAAAACGTAACAACGGAGCGCCGACACCGATGCGCACCCCACGACAGCCACCGAGTGACTGACTGTCAGGCTCTGTGTACTCTAGGTATATGGGGAAGTGGAGGGGGAAATCTCAAGGTCATCCAAATGGAGTTTTAAAAAAGTTGAAGAGTAGAAAGACTACTCTTGTGCTTCCTGGGCGACCTCATCAATTTCAACGGATCTGTAAACCAATCCGATCTGTAGCGGCAGGAGTCCAGAAAACAGGTGCACCACCAATCAGGTTGTCCGTAGCACTTCCGACAATTGGTAAGATTGGAGAAGTGAAATTTAATACACCGCTGCGGACAACAAGTATAAAAGTATTTGGATTTGTAGATTTTGAAAGTTTGTAGTACCGGTGGTGGCAGCTGTTGGTTCTTGCATCTACACCTGCAACATCCGAAGCATTCACATTGCCGGCAGGCCAGCCCATCCACTTGCCACTTTGGTAAGAGGAAACACTTATCCTCACAGCAATAGGTTGTCCCCGTCTCTTCCTCCCAACGCTTCTTTGCACAATATGTAACGCCTTGTATCTCCAAACACCTATGCTCGCAACATGAGATGCGCTTACTTTCCATAGCTGATGTTGCTTTGACGAGGGAGCACGATGAAGTGATGCTGTGGTCAGTGGGAATGGGGTTTATATAAACTAAGGTGGGTGGAGGGGGAAAGGTCAAGGTCATCCAAATGGAGTTTTGAAAAAAGAAAAGAGTAGAAAGACTACTCTTGTGTATCTATAGTGATTTCATTGATAGTGAGTGCTTCTGTATGCCAAGTTGATCTGTACTGACAGGCTCCTAAATAATGTTTGCAAAAACCTGCAAAATAATTGTTGCACAATTTGCAGCCAGTTAGCTGTTTTAATGTGAATTCAATGCAACGTTCAGGGCAACAAGTGTACTTATGCCCTCTCATCTGGTACACATGGAATGTCTTCAACTCCGGTTTCGGCTTCTTCCAAGACTTGCACTTACACATGCATTGACCAAAAGCTTCACATTTTCTACACGCCAGGCCATCCGCAACATCAATGTCATTCGGCCATGAAAAAACATTTCCGTTCGCAACAGTAGTTGAGTTGACTCTCCATGTTGCTGTGGTGAAGGTGCGCGATGAAATGATGCTGCAGTCATTGAGAGTGCACCTTAAATAAACTCAGTGGAGGGGGAATTCTCAAGGTCATCCAATTTGGGTTTTAAAAAAAAGGAATGAAGGTTACTCCTCTTCAGCCTCGTTGTCCCCCCACATCCTCATTAGCCTCATCTTCATCGACGTCAGACTCGCCGTAAGGGTAGATCGGGGACATGGGCGAATATTGTGGAGATTGTTGACCGTTGTTATCGTCCCCTTGCATTCTGACTTGGGACCAATCATAATTTAAATTCATTTGTATTATGATTCCAGGGTTGTCCCGCAGTATTTCCTTCATCCGTTCGCAAATTGTTTCCAAATAGTGTACACTATCGATCGACAGTGTCCAACCCGTACTTGTACCAACATCAGTAGTGGAGTCAGCTTGGCTGATGGTGTTGTTGTCTGCCATGGTTGCTTGTCGGACAAGGAATGGCGGTTGATGTGATGCTCATGCAGGAACATGGTGAAGTGGTGGGGGGTGTGGTGGAGTAGTGGGGGTATTTTCAAGGTCATCCAAACGAAGTTTTAAAAAAAAGGAAAACCTACAAAGTGACATTGAAACTTTCCAATTGATGGTGGCGAGCGTTTTCTTCTGCAACCTTGCCGACACATGTGACTATGCCATACAGTATGAAAAGTACAACCATAATAAGACCGAACAATAAAAGATAGCCGTTGACTATCATGATATTTTCTGAGTGGATCTGCTTTCTTCTTATCGCCCTCTCCTGCATCCTCTTCTCCAACTCGTGGACGAAGTCACAACATGCGTGAGGACATCTTTCATCTGTTGGTAGGTTTGCCATTGTTGATGTTGTCGATGTGGCTGTTGAAGATGGAATGAGGTTTCCAATTGCGATGTGCCATGTACACCAATAGTCAAGTGGTGGGGGTAACAAAGCAGTGGAGGGGGAAGTTTCAAGGTCATCCAAATTGTGTTTTAAAAAAACCTATCTTGTTACTGAGCTTATATGTCAGTAACAAGATAGGTGTTTTTGCTCTTTTACTTCTTTAATATAATGAAAAAATATACATATTCTACAATGGTTAGGACAAAAAATACAACTGCTAGTCAGCTGAAGTAGTCCAAGTTGTCTGGCTCGGTCTTCATCGACGCCGGTGAGGAAGCTGTCGAGGAGTGTCCAGGCTCTTCCTTTGGCTGCCGGGTGTTCCGTATATTGCAAGCGTAAACCTGCACGTTTATACGGTAGCCTCGTGCCACCATCAGCTGCAACTCCTTGTACAAGTCGTTTAGCTCCTGCTGAGTCTTGATGCTCACCTCCTCGTAACTTGCGCAACTAACGTTCAGAGACATCTTGATGTTGCTAGGTTGGCTGCTGGAGTAGAAATGAAGCCGAGGCACAGCGCTTGGAGGTACATGAAAAAGTGGTGGGGGTAATAGTGGTGGGGGTATAGAAAATCCAATTAAACAGTTCTAAACTTTTTCCATCGATACAATGGAATGGAACAAATAGCGCAGGTGTCCTTGTAATTTTCAAATCGAAACAGTGGCGCTAGAAATCCGAATTGTTTTATACCACCATCCTGTACGAATCGCCGAAGGTCTCTGACGGCGGCCTCGCCACAAGGCCTACAAAACTTTTCCCCATCGTGGAACTTATACCAGGAGTATTCCGAATACCCTGTATTTTCCCTCCTGTAGCGTTTGACATCTTCTTTTATTGTTAGTGGGATATTGTCTTGTAAACATGTTGGGAACAAGTCCTTGTGAGTTATAACTCGTTGTATGCAAAGCTCGTACAAGGTGCTCATCGTTTGCTAGTTGGCAACAGACTGACCGTTTTTCGCATCCAAGCAGGTTTGAATCCTAGTGCGGTAGTGGGGGTAATTACAGTAAGTGGGGGTAATTGTGAAATGCAAAGGTCAAAGGTCAAGGTCACCCGCGAAGTTTAAAAAAAAAATGCAACATATCAATACGTGAAGTCTGTCACATATTGATATGTTGCATTTTTTGTTTTTTTTTTTATTTTTTTTTTGTCTTTTATGATTCGTTTATTTATAAAAACATTACAACAACAACATATGTACAACATTAAAACTTAAATCTAACACTGCTGCTTGTCAGCGATGTGGATGGTCAACTCTGTAGAATTGCTACCCGTGCAGCCGTGGGACACCAGGTATAGACACCCGGGTTGAATAGAGCGAAGATCCTCGTTTTGTAGAAGATGGACGAATCTCTTGGGCAGGTACACCTGGAACTTTGGTTCATCCCCCGGAGTAAACGGTGCCTCGCTGAGACTGCAGCAGATGGCCTCCCCAACTGTAGTCTCCATCTTCTTCATAGCATGGATTATGTAGTGCTTCTCGTCTTTTAGTTCCGAGCACTTCTTTACAGGTAATATTGTTGACTTTGTAACGTGCTGAATTTTGAGGTAAAATTTTTTTGTTTTAAATTCATTGTGGAAGGCTCCAAAACGAAAGACAAGAGTTAAGTCAGTTTGAATTTCCCGCTCGCCGCCCGGGCCTGCGCGGCCGGGGAAAAGTCAGCAGCGGCACGGCCGCCCCCGCGCCAGCGCACGGGCATGCGCACTCGAGCCCTGCTCACGGGGCGAACACGATCAGCCAAGAAGGTTTGTCAGTTCGATTCGAGACAGCCATTAGTGAAGACGACGAATAAGGTAGGAGCTCGACCATACTGTTCCAGCTTCATTTGTACTTAGCTTTGCATTATTGGAGATTGTTTCACGTACGCTTTTCGTTAGTAGATGCACATTGCTTTGCTTTGCTTTTATTAGAATTAGCTGTTGCATCCCACAAACCATTTGTACCACCTGTCTTTCCCACTTTCCCTGGAGCTGTGCAAGCCTGTGCCTGTCAGTCCTTGCAAAATAGTTTAAGACAAACAATTTCATTTAATTAGAGTAGAACTGCCATTTTGTTTTGTCTAAATAATTCATTTAATTA